>ML780229.1:951764-982849 GCA_009831015.1 Picea engelmannii | reverse complement strand
AACTTGTGGAGCTAAGTTCTTATCCGACGAGGAGGAAGCAGGTTCGTTTACCACAGATTGCAGAGAGACATTCACCAAGCATGGCACATGCAGATGATCATGAACGTGTTCCAGATGAAGAAGCAGACCTCAGGGAGACTCTCATGCAGATGAAAGATATGATGAAGGTCATGATGGGATACATGATGTCGCAGGGTGAAGGCTCCAACCCTTCAATGCATAAGGGAGGCGGTGGTGACAAGAATCCAGGCGGAAATGGAGGGAATGGTGCTTCTTCACCACCCTCTCCTCCTCCATCATCCTCATCTTCTTCTTCTTCTTCTTCAAGTTCGATATGTCTTCCCCATGGGTATGGTAAAACTCCTTCACAAATTCCGTCATTAAAGCTTGATATAAAATTTGAGTTGCCAATTAATAATGGAGAAGTTAATGCTGAAAAGTTAGATAACTGGATAAGGCAAATTGAAGTTTATTCTAGATTACAAAAGATACAAGATGATGAAACAAAAATTCAGTTAGCTTCTTTAAGATTAGATGGCTCAACACTTATTTGGTGGGAATCTAAGACACAAGAAGAAATTAAAAAGAATGGAAAAATTTTGCTTTCTTGGAATGACTTCATAAATGCAATTAAGAAACAATTTTATCCATTAGCTTATAAACAAAAGGCAACCATGGAATGGCAGAATTTTAAACAAGCAAAGGGACAGAATGTACAAAGTTTCACTCAGGAGTTTAGGAGGCGATCTTTGGTTTTGGGAGTTGATTTGTCTATCTTGGGTGAGACGACGCAGTGCACTTTGTGCTCTGTGTTGCCTTTTGGTTTACCAGGAGGGCCGATAGTTTTAGAGGCTTTGCTTGAAACCCGAATAGACATGAACCTTGGGTCAATAAACTCAGAAAGAAGATAATATAAGAAAGGATAACCAACACATACTTTGATCGAAGGAAAAGAATCCGAAGTGGCTATCCCCCGCTTGCTCTTCGTCTAGCTCCTGCTTGCTAACCTCTGAGACCTCACTGGTACCTCCCAACCAACGCTAGGGGTAATCTCCTTCCCCCCCCCCGAGCCATAATGGGGCCATGCACACAATGAGAGAAAGCTAGCCCCCAACTCACCTTGCAAGGTTGAACTACCACTCTCTTTTCGAGCTGGGTATCCCAACTCCCACAAGAAAAATTAGTCAAGATAAATATTGGCAGCGTAACCTTACGCCTACCAGTCATGATCCATTTCCCCCCTCTGCCATTTATTTTATAGAGTTCCTCTTAGTCACCTTTCCATTTTCACATTAAATTAGTTTTATTAAAAATTTATTAGGAATTATTCTCCCTCGTACACTTGTCACCCGATCCCTTAGTTGCACCAAAAAATCATTTAATTAATTAATTTAATTTTCCAATTTCCCTCACCCACCTAAAAGCGTTCCTAAAAATGCTCATCGATGTCTCTTTATTCCCTCACATTCCCTTAATGAGTGATGTCTTTCTTAAAGTTTAGTTGAGTTTGAATTTGGAAAGTTCTCTAGAGTATATTTCCTTCTATGTTCCACATTCCTTTTGCATTTAATTTCCCCTTTTTGTCTAAGTTCAGAATTAGCAAGTTTTGCACATGGACAACAATTAATTTTTTGGATAATTTAATTCTCCTTTAAATTCTAAATTTGATTTTTCTCTATCCCCCATTTATTAATGGATTAATTAATTTTTAGACCTCACACCCTGCTTAGACCTAGGCTTTAATTTCACTAGGCTTAGTAATTTTTTTAAAGGGAAATTTTATAATTAATCACGACATTCCCTTCAGGATGCACTACGTGCTCCAAGGGTGCCACTCGCCTTTATCCATGTTTCATTCATGCGACGTGTCCTTCAAGACACATTACGTGCTCCAAGGGTGCCACTCGTCTTTTGACTGATTTTGGTAGACGTCTAACCCTTGGAGTCAAAAATCTGTTAGGTGACCTTGTGGAAGACTAAAGGCCTCTAAGGAATAAGGAACCTGCCTTATTGCGTGCCCCTTAGAATCTTCGTGAGAGACTTTCTCAGTCTTCCCTCACAACATCGTGGATCTCTCGAACTAGGTAATCGCTCTCCTACAATTTGAGCCATAGCATGAATGCTAGTAGGTTGTGGCATGGATGCTACCACACCTCTCCCTGAATGTCTCTGGTAGTCGTGCATGACCCCTTTACTCCAAATGTGAGTCTGATTAGCAAGCTATCGTCAACCTGCATCCATCAAAGAACATGTTAGCGATCCATAAACAACATCATAATACACCAGTCATATGTCACATATGCAATAACATAAATACACAAACCATAAATAGTCCACTCCTGACTTGATCCAGAGTCCAAGGAGGTCCATCGATGCCATCGACATCCCCTACCTGTTAAGAGTCTTGCACACTCAGGAGAAACTAGTCAATAGCACATGTTGACACATATATAATCAAATAACATATCATAATATCAACAACATGATCATAATCCATAAGTGAAGCAGTCAATCATATAATGAATCAGATGACTTGCACACAAGTGTCCTCAAGAATAAGTCACATCAAGTGCACGCAAGAGAGAGATGTCACAAGAAGGGAATGTCGCATAATTAAAAATTTGAATCAAGGGTGCATGACACCCTTGGAGCATAGAGTGCGTCTTGAAGGGAATGTTACGTAATTAAAATTTGAGTCAATGAAACTAGGTGGCCTAGAAAACCTTGAGAGAATATTCAACTTTGTGAAATCTTTAAACATGGACTTAATTAATCAATTAAGGATGTAAATTATTAATTTCAAAATCCCCAATTGAAGTCTAAGTCTATTCAAAATTTATCTTAAGTCTAAGTTTGTTGAGAATGCTAAACTAAATATATAAATTAAATAACAAGGGGATGAAGTAAATCAATTTAAGAAATCAAGGAAAATAAAATATATCTAAAGATTGATTTAATACACCTATTTGAAAGTAATTACCAAATTGGAAATTAAGGTAAGAATGGAATAAAGCTAAAGGAATGGGTACTCATAGAAAAGAATCTAGAGTCTAATTAACACTAGTCTAACTAGGAGAAGATTCCTATTTTAACTCAACTCATATTTTACTAAGGCGTTAGTCATTAATTGGAAATAAGGGGAATAAAGAGATAACTAGGAGTGATTTAAGGAGTGCTTTTAGGATGGGTGAGAAGTTGACTGTTATTAAAATAATTATGGAATTTTCTTGTGCAAATTGGGGAAAGGGTGACAAGTGTAAGAGGGAGATAATTCTAAATTATTTTAACTAAAAAGTGAATTAATTGTACAAGTGGGGAGGTGTTACGGGAAATTCTATAAAACAAATGGCTGAGATGAGAATTGGATCGTCTAGTTATGGGTAAAGTTATGTTGTAGAAATTTGACTGGTTTTACTTGTGAGAGTTGTGATACTCAACTTGAGAGAGAGTGGTGGCTCTACTTTACGAGGCGAGCTAGGAGCTAGAGTATTTTTCTGGGCTGTGTGTGTGGCCCCTTTGGGGCTCGGGGGGCTAAGGGGGAAGAAGAGTACCCCTAGTGTTGGCTGGGAGGTATCGGTGAAGTCTCAATGATTAGAATGTGGAAGACTAGAAGAAGTGTCGTCGCGGAAGAACATCTTAGACTCGCCGTCATCGGTAACAATATTCTCTTGAGGATTGTAATTGTAATAATTTAATTTGTAATGAGTTTTTAGAATTCGCCAAGAATTGTTATTGAAAAATTGTTGTCAAGTTGTTATAACCCTTGATAAGCTAGTGGTTAAGTTAAAAAATTGATAGACCTGTCTTGAAACCAAGTTCTGGGGTTGCGTAGCTGCCTTTAAATTTATTGTTATTTTCTCGTCTTGTTCTAAACGATCTTGACCTTCGACCAAAGTTAAAGAGTAGCATTCCCTAGAATTGGATTAGTTATAGGTATGACAAGGGCAAAACTTGTCTGAAAAGTTCGTTAAAGTTGAACACAAGCATTGACGACAGGTATAATGGCCAAAGATCTGCCCTTGCGCGGTGTGTAAGCACAAACGAAAATCCTCCCTTCTCCCCTTACGAATTGATGGCCTCGCGAAGCTTGAGACTATCATGTTTCTTCCACGTTTTTAATGAGTCTCCGCAAGGGCGATTTGCCTCAGAAGCTTTCCTTCTATTGTATTATGCTTCCTTCTATGGATAATCGCCTCAGATTTCCTCGACGTTTTTCCTGAAACCGTGGTGCGGTTTTGCTGGGACTTACTCAGCGTTTTCAGAGTTTTCCTCAGCACCCCTGCACTAAAGTCTCTCAGCGTTGTTCATGGATCGTTCTACGTTGCTGCTGGGACCTTTACTCAACGTTGTTCAAATCTCCCACAGCGTTTATGAATAAGTTCGTACCCAGCGAATGTCATGATCGTGTTTGAGATACACACCTCTTCCTTCAACTTTTCTTTCTTATTTTAGTCCCCAGGCGTCCAAGACCCTTCACCCAGTTAAGAAAGGGACTTAGCTCGAAGCTAGTGACTTTGCACATACCCCTTCGACCGAGAGATATAAGGAGAGAATGGGCGGATTAACCCTCTGCCAGTGGGCTTTAGTGTAGACCCCTTCGACAGAGATACCAAGAGGCCCAAGCACGCAAGAACACTTTTGATTTTTAGGAGGCCATCTTTTAGCAGCTGCACCTACTGATTTTCGAGAGATAGAACCATTTCTCAGATAGAAGACCAACAAATCGCCCTGGAGGTATCCTTAGCCCTGACGATTCTTGAAGGAGAAGACCCAACTGAACCCACGCCAGCTTGACTCGTCTGTGGATTTCGACAAGCAATCACACCTCTCCCTTCCGCAGGATGGGAGTCGTTGCTCTCTCTTAGAGGAAAAGGGACCTGCGAGTGCGAGTTGCAGGCGCGCACTATTGCTCCATGCAAAAATAAACTAAGCACCTGGACTGTTGAGTCTGCGTATCCATTATTGTGGGGCACGTTTTGGCAAATTAAATATGTATCCTATTTTGAGAGGTGATCCTTCAACACTCACAATCATCTATCAACTTGGATTGTCTCTTTATGCATTTGTATAGGAATCAGTTCTGGGTAACTTATGACCGCTTACACATAGTAGGACAGTCTTTTAACGACCCTACTAAAAGAAGGGACAGTTGCATTTTTAACCCTTTTTATAATGGAGTGTGACTTGGATGGTTGCCCCTTTTGTGAAATGGATGTGTTAGTAGGGTAGTCTTGGGTTCTCCTATTATGTTGAAAAGAGTAGGGTCTTCCTTCAAAAGTTTAAGTAGAATTATAAGATAGTAATCGAGTACTTATTTATGACTTTAAATTAGATTTGGCTCCCTTAAATTGTTTGTTATCAATCTGCCCTTTATAAATTGATTAATTCTTTATACAAGAACATGTAAGTTAATCTAGGAATTTATATATTGCTTACACTTGGTTGACCTTCCTATAGTGCTTTAATTGTATTTAAGTACCTTGATATCCTTACCTAGCACTTCTTATGAATTGGTTTTTCTATTTTTAATAGATCTCTAGCTGGTATTAAGATTTCACCTATGCTAAGGCAATTCTCTCAATCTTGTGTCTTTTCCCTTACTCAATTGCGCTCATGCATCTTGTGGTTCTTATTACCTTTATGCTGTCCTTTCAATCGTTTGATCTAAGCCTTACGTGAAAATTTTGACCGAGTTTAGTAGTTTATTCTTTTACGCCTTGAAGGTTAATGGATACGCATAGTTGATTTATCTCGTCTTGAATTGTGATTTATGTTGGAATGTTCCATAGGTGGTAAGTGCGTCCTTTAATTGATGTATGCAATTTGTAGTTGGAGTATTGCTGGAACGCTTCATATGCGACGTTTGCACCGATTAATTGATATATGTTAATTTAGTGGACTATTAATGAAATGCTTTAGAGGTGACTATGGCGCCTATTAAATTGATGTATGTTGTAGTAGAATTTTATCGCGTGCCTCGAAACAAATGTTGATTTATGGTTTAATTTAGAATTTGATTAATCGCACGCCTTGAGAATAATGTTGATTTATTGTTTAATTCAGTAATTGATTAATCGCGTGCCTTGAAAATAAAATTGATGTTTGCTCTTGCGCCATGAATTTAATGCGATGTATGATTGGTTTTGTGATTAGACTACTTGCGCCATGAAGATATAATTTATGATCACTTTTGTGCCATGGAAATAAAGTTAACGATTACTCTTGCACTATTGATTATGTGGATGCATGTTTGTTCTAAAATTTGTATACTCTTGCGCGATTAAATAAAGTTGATAAGTGATTGTTTAGTAGTTACATTTCTCTTGCGCCTTGTGATTATGTTGAGGTATGACTGATATCTAGTCTAGAGTCATGAGTTGTGATTGATTGAGGGGGGGAATAGATACCTCCTTGTTCCTCAGAACAATCGCTAGCCCTGAGACCTTACGTGGTCAAAATCAATCAGATGAATCCTGGGCTTGAGCATTTCTTATGTGTCCTAGAGGTCCTAACCTTGCAGGGTAGGTTGGGCGGGTAGTTCGTTGTTACTCAGTGACATGATTGATCGTTTATTGTATTTTCTTCAGTTGATCGTGTTCTCTTGAGTTGCATCACTCCTTACATTATGCCTTGATTTTACATCGCTGTAAATTATGTTTATGCATTGAACATGTGTTATTGTTATTTATGTTTATGCGTTGAACACGTGTTGTTGTTATTTATATTTATGCATTGAACATGTGTTATTGTTATTTATGTTTATGCGTTGAACATGTGTCACTGTTATTTATGTTACTGCATTGTCCTTGTGTCATTATTTATTTTTATGATGTGTTGCTTGTAATGCTTTTAATTATGAGGTAGTGTTGATTTTTCATTGCTATGAATTATGTGTTGACGTTAATTTCCTTATGCACTTTAAAAATAATAATTACCTTTTGTACCTCGCTATTCGTTGATGTAATGGAGGGGCCGTTACAATGATAACACATCTGAATCCATATAGGGTGTCATGGATGCAGAAAGGACATCAAGTCATGATAAGTAAGCAATGTAAATATGAATTTAATATCGACAATTATAAGGATGAATATTTATGTGATGCCATACCTATGGATGTTTGTCATGTTTTGTTGGGAAGGCCATGGAAATATGACATAACTTTCATACATGATGGGAGAAATATTCTTATACCCTTGCGAAGAATGGGTGTAGACATATTTTGTTACCACTAGAAGATAATGTAGTAAAAAAAGAGGCTAGTCCAGGTATACTTCTCATGAGTGGGAAGGAACTATTGAAAGAGGTTAAAAAGGAAAAGGAGATGTAGTTCGTTTTTATTGGTAAGCCGAGAGATATCCGAGCACAAATAATTCCATGAATTATTTTCCTGTTGAAATTAGGTAATTATTAGATGAGTTTGTTGACATTGTGGTGGATGAATTTCCTCATACTTTACCTCCCATCAGAAGTATTAGTCATCATATGGAACTTATTCCAGGTGCAAGTTTTCCAAATAAAGCAGCATATAGGTTGACCCCTGAAGAGAATGAAGAGGTCAAGAAGAAGGTCCAAGATATGTTGGACAAAGGGTTGATTAGAGAAAGTCTAATACCATGTGTAGTACTGACTGTGTTGAGTCCAAAGAAGGATGGTGGCTGGAGAATGTGCACAGATTCTAGAGCTATCAACAAGATAAACATCAAGTATATATTTCCTTTACCTAGAATGGATGATTTGATGTATTGTTTGAGTGGAGCCAGTTATTTTTCTAAGATAGATTTGAAAAGTGGTTATCATCAGATAAGGATGAGAGAAAGAGATGAATGGAAAAAAACATTCAAAAAAAATGAAGTGATGTATGAGTAGCTGTAACACACCCGCGACGATGAATAAGGTTTTTCGCTTTTCTCAAGGGACAAAATCTCAAATTCTAAAGCCAAACAATTCTCGAAGACTGGATGGTCTCGTTCTATAGTTAAACGTAGAACCTTTCGATTTCTTAGTGTAGGTTTGAGGGCATACATGACCTTCCCCTCCACCCTACTATGAAAAATCAGAGTGTTGGGAATTAGCTCCTTTTGTGACTCAGTCTACGCGATTAAGTTCTAGGCGCGAGTTTCTCTCACGCGGCCATGGGTTGTGACCACCCGCCTACCCAAAAGGCGTTTCAGGACTTCGCACGTCGGGTATTCTACATGTGAGTTACCCTGAATTTCCCAATCTCCAAAATATGATAGGGGCCTAGCGCATGCTAACTCTTCCCTTATCCTCCTCCACATGACCACTACCTGCGACCATAGAATTAACCTAAATGGCGCGTCGCATTTCGCGACTTCAAAACTTTCGATGCAAGGCCCCCCAACTCCTCCAACTCTTGGGTTCCGAAAGGGGATTAACAACCGTTGGCTCCCTCCTTGGCCTCCATCCATGTGACCATTTACTACAACCCGGAGCCTAACTCCAATGCGCATTGGAACTTCGCATATTGTGAGTTCTCATGACTTCCCCCTTTGACTTTTCTACCCTGCGAGTTAGCGAAACGCTGAGATCTCGCCACGTGTCCTCCTTAATGGATGACCACGATCAAATCGCAATTTCTCATATCGTGATTTCGAGAAGTTATGCTCTTTGACCTTCTTGCCTTGCGAGTCAGCGAAATGCTGAGATCTCGCCATGTGTTCTCCTTAATGGATGACCACGATCAAATCGCGATTTCGCATATCGCGAGTTCCAGCAGTCATGCTCTTTGACCTTCTTTCCTTGCGATTCATCGAAATGATGAGATCTCACCATGTTTCCTCCATAATGGATGATCATGATCAAATTAGAACTTGTCTCATGCACCTTTCCCCACATCCAACGACTGTTGGTTCATGCGCTTCAGATCTGACAGCTCAGATCTGTTTTCCTACACAACTGGGTCCTCGGGGAATTTCAAATTTCCACGTACCCCTTGCGTTAATCCATTCACATCAGATCGACGGTCCATGACCTTCCTCGATCTAACGGTCCATATCACATCACAACATCTGGTTTCAAAAGTTTAGTTGCACCAACCTGCGACTCTTCCATTGTGCGAACTTGCGAAAACTGAAGTAGATGAGGCATTAATGCCTACTTTCCTTCTTCAAATCCGACAGTCATGACAGACCTTGAATCCTACCGAACGGATCTCATCCACTCACCTACCAAACAAAAGGGTATTCCCTTTCGGTACCTAAATATCGCTATCCTTCATGAGCTTTGTCAATTCTGGAGGATTAAGAGCATTGCGCTCCTTCCTTTAGTCTAGAATTTAGGTGGTTCTCAGTTTCTACTTGCCTCGCATAGAGCCTGTGCATATCTGCACTACCTCTCTTGAGCTTAATAGACTCCATCCTCCCAGTGGTTGTGGGATTTGACCTCCGTAATCAAAGAAGTACTCACTCGACTCTAGGACAGAGATGCAATTCCCTGGGAAGGTGCTTTTGAGGAATTTAAATAGAACATAAGGGAAATCAAGAAGATGTAGAAGTTCTCAAGGATGAAAGCATACTCTTAATTTAATCATTCAATGCAGAAACCATTTAAAGGCATACAAAAACAAGCATGCATCCATTATTTCCAATTTAGAGTTCAAGGCATAAAAACACTTATCAGAACCATAAAGTGTGAAGAGACTGTTGAGAGGGGTGCTCGTTTCCACCCAACCATAGGCTCAGTCACTCACAATGGATTTATCACTGGCCACTACTAAGCTTAGGCCACGATGCTATGAGATTCAATCTCTTACTTCCAGCTCAACGAAAGTTAGGGACGAAGGCTACTCTCCTTCTTCCCATACAGGAATAGGTAAGGACGAAGGTTACTCTCCTTCGCCTCTCTCTGTCTCACTATTCCCTGTGATCAAAAATTTCTTGTTCACTTTCGATCCTTCCTCGGACCTGAGATCTCTGCTCCCGTCTCTGCACTTCTTCGCAGGTTGCTCCCTTTGTCCACCACACTTCCCTTCTTGCCTCCCTCAACAAGGTTGCGCGTGGCTCGAATCTCCCCGTCCATGGTCAGGTCCGGAAGCCATACCAATGGGAAGTCTGCCCCATCCCTCATTAACTCTTGAGGAGGCCCTTCCCACCTACCAGCCTGAAGGGAATTCATTCCTGGTCAGAGGGTTGTTCTGATCTGAGCAAAATTAACTCTAGCATGGTACTGGTTCAGTGGAGGTTAAAACAACCATTCCGGGTCCGCTCCACCACCTTTTCATTAGAAATCATGGTCTTTCTTTCTTAGCACACCCCCCCTCTCGGCAGTCATGCAAAACATAACATTTCCTATTACAATAATCAAAATTTACATTCATCGATCTTCTACACAAGGTCCATCAAATCAAACATTCACACTTTTAAGTTTGCCATAGTTCCTCGGTCCATATAGTTATATTTACAGACTGGGGGAAACAGGGTGTTACAATTCCCTCCCCCTTAAAGGAATCATCATCCTTGATGTTCTATCTATCAACATGATGTGTATGTACAGAAGTAAAAAAAATCGAAAATGCCTACCTCATGGCATCTTCCATTTCCCACGTAGCCTCATCTGGGCCAAAGTGTTTCCATTGCACCTTGACCTATACAATGGTTCGATTCTTGAGTGAGGTTTCCTTCTTGTATAGTATGCATTGGGGTTCTAGCAGGAATTCTCCCTCCGGTTCCACCTAGATCATAGACTAGTCAATTATATGGTTAGCATCATGTACATATTTCTTTAATAATGAAACATGGAAAACATTATGTGCCTTTATGGTGGGAGGAAGTGCTATTCTATAGGCTACATGTCCCACTCTATCTAGGACTTCAAAGGGTCCACAATACCGAGGTCCCAACTTGGCACAGGCTCCCATTCTCAGGGAACTCTTCCGGGTTCTAACTCTGAGATAGACACGGTCTCCGGCTTTGAACTCTCGAGGAGTTTTCTTTCTGTCAGCGTAACTTTTTTGTCGGTCCTGAGCAATTTTCATATTTTTCCTTATCTGTACTATTTTTTGTTCCATTTCATTCAACATGTCCGGTGCGATTGCAATTCTGTCCACTGGATTACTCCAGCTGATTGGGATCTTGCACTGTCTACCATAAAGGGCTTCAAAGGGGCTCATCTTCAAGGATTCTTGATAACCGTTGTTGTAGGCAAACTCTACCAATGGTAGGTAGTATTCCCACCTCTTAGGATGATGCATTACGTGCATCCTTAGCATGTCCTCTACTATTTGGTTTACTCTTTCTGTCTGTCTATCAATTTGAGGGTGATAGGTTGTGTTGAACAACAATTTAGTCTCGAACTCGGCCATTAGGGATTTCCAAAAGTTTGAAGTGAATTTGGTATCTCTGTCAGATACAATTTCCTTGGGCATGCCATGCAATCTGAATAACTCCCTCATGAAGATGTTGGAAATATCTACTACCTTGCAAGTCGACTTGACAAGGATGAAATGGGCAGACTTACTCAGTTTGTCCACCACGACCATGATGGCATCATTTTTCTTGGTCGAATTTGGTAATCCAGTGATGAAATCCATGGAGATGGTTTCCCATTTCCATTCTGGGGTCGGTAGGGGATGTAATAATCTGGTTGGATGTCGATGCTCTACCTTAACTTTTTGGAATTCTATACACTTAGCTAGATAGTTAGATATGTCTTTCTTTAACCTAGGCCAATAGAATTGTTTCCTAGTGGTTGTGATCATTTTCTGATATCCCGGGTGACCAGTATATGGTCTCTTATGCAGTTCATCCATTATGAACCTCTTCAAGGCATCACAGTTCATAATATACAATCTGTTTCTGTAAGTCAACAACCCTTCCTTGAGCATTTGGTAGCCTTCATACTTCAGCCATGTAGGCTCTTGCCTTAGGTATGAGGTCATAGTCTTAAAGAATGCATTTGTCTCTTGTGCATTTCTGATTCTCTCCTCGACATATGTTTTGCAGGTGCTTACTACTGCTAGATGAATCATTTTTATACTTCTACTAAGGGCATCAACCAACCTATTTTCCTTTCCTTTTATATGTTTGATTTCGAAATCAAATTCACTTAGGAGAGCCATCCACCTCGCTTACCTGTCATTGAGTTTTGGTTGATCAAACAGGTGTCTCAATCCACAATGATATGTCATAAGCACAAATCTTCTACCCATGAGGTAGTGTCTCCACATTTTTAAAGCATGTGCTATGGTAGGAAACTCTAGGTCATGGGTCACATAATTGATCTCATGCTTATTTAATTTCTGGGACGTATAGAAAATTACATGTCCTTCTTGCATAAGGAATCCTCCGAGTCCTTCCTTCCAGGAATTTGTACACACAAGGAAATCATCATCCGGGTCTGCAATCTTTAGCATGGGGGCATGGTTCAGGAGGTATTTCAGTTCCTGAAATCTTTCTTCACTTTTTGACGTTCAAAATAATTTAGTCTCCTTTTTCTGAAGGGTAGTGATTGGACAACCAATCTTGGAAAACCCTTTTATGAACCTTCTATAGTATCCTGCTAAGCCCATGAAGGACCTAATATTGGATACATCTTTCGGGGTAGGCCATTCCATAATGGATCTGACTTTGTCGGGTTCTATTTCCATCCCTTCCTTAGATATAACATGGCCTAAGTAGTGGACTTGCTTCTGAAAGAAGTTGCACTTGCTAAACTTAGCATATAGTTGATGCTCCCTTAGTACTTGAAGTATGAGTCTACGATGCTCTTCATGCTCCTCCCTGTTCTTGGAGTAGATTAGGATATCATCAATGAAAACCAATACAAATTTGTCTAGAAATTTGCTGAGTACATTATTCATCAAGCACATAAAAGTGGCGAGGGTATTGGTTAACCCAAATGGCACCACCACAAATTCATAGTGACCTTACCTCGTCCTGAAGGTTGTTTTGTGGATGTCTTCATCCTTAATCTGGAGTTGATGGTAGCCATATCTTAGGTCGATCTTTGAGAAGATGGATGCACCTCCCAATTGGTCGAACAGGTCATCGATTCTTGGTAAGGGGTACTTGTTCTTTATGGTTTCCTTATTGAGTTGTCTGTAATCTATGCATAGTTGGAGTGTGCCATATTTCTTTTTCACAAATAGGATAGACACTCCCCACAGAGATACACTAGGTTGGATGTAGCCTTTGTTCATCATCTCCTTTAGCTGTAGCTTGAGATCAACAAGCTCTCATGTTCTCATTCTGTATGGTGTTCTAGATGTTGGTATCGCTCATGGTGTAAGTTCTATTGAGAAGTCAATATCCCTTCTTGGAGGTAGACCTGGTACTTCTTCTGGGAATACATCCTTGTATTCTCTTAATATGGGGTGGTCCTCTAGGTTTGGTTTGTCATCTTCAACGAATTACAACACCTATATTGCATATAAGGAACATCCTTTTCTGCAATACTTCTTCATTTGAAGGGTCGATATTTGTCTCACTGAGACAGGATTCTGAATCCCTTGGAGGGTCATCTTTCTCCCTTCTTTGTTTACACATTCTAAATTTTTATGATAACAATCCATTTTAGTTTTATGAGTAGCCAACCAGTCCATACCAATCAACAAGTCAGAAGATCCCAAGGGAAGTATGTTAAGGGTCGCTTGGGTAGGCAATTCACCCATGATGAATTTGTAGGCTGGTATAGCCTCTACCACCTTTCTTTTGGTCCCAGTGGCTAGTTGTACCAACCATGGTTTAACATGTCTAATTGGTTGCAGTTTACACTTATCGACAACCTGAGGGGATACATAGCTCAAATTAGAACCCGGGTCAATTAAAATAGAAATTGGATGGTTGGTGATCATACCTTCTAGCTCCACTACTGAAGCTTGGTAGTCGACTTGATTATTGTCCAGGGCTGCATAGATTCATGGCATGCTCCTAGCCACATCATTGATGGTGGTAGCTTCTTGGATATTGTAGACCCCTTTAATATTTTGTTGTTTGTGTGGGAAGTCCCTCAATCTATGATTTTCTCCACAACCCCAACATTTTAAGGGTTCCTTCTTTAGGTTATCGGTCTTTAAGGGGGATATTTGAAAAGGTTTATTTCCACTTTGAGAGGGGAAATTTTGCTGATATACACTTCTAGCAGGAAGGCTTCCCCTAAAATATTTTCCATAGTTATTAAGTCTTGAGGAGTTAAACATTTTCTTCTGGAATCCTGAACTACTCTTCTTCTTCCAGTCCTCGTGGGGTCTTGTCTTTCTCCCAAACTATTCATAATAATACCTTGCCTTCCAGATAGCTTCTTCTAAGGTCCTTGGTTCGTTGAACTCAATCCTATCCCGGTAGGTCCGAGGTAACCCACTAAGGAACCCCTGCATTTTTTCTTTTTCATATTTTATGTAGGGTACATACCTTAGTAGTTCAAGGAATTTATTGACGAATTCCTCTATGGTGTGCTGTCCCAGCCGAAGTTCGCAGAATTCTTAGTTTTGCCATCCATGTATTTTTCTGAGAGATACTGCTTCCTGAAGTATTTCTCAAATTGTTTCTATGAAAAATCCTTCTCATGGACTCCTTTCACATTCCTAAGGTCTTCCCACCATATAGAAGCCTTTCATTCAGGTTGAATATGGATATTCGATCCTTCAGGTTCTTAGAGTAGTCGTGGACTCTGAAATACTTCTTTAAACCAAGCAACCAAGCTTCGACCTCTTCTCCCTTCTTTATCTCTCCGTCGAAAGAGGATGGTTTGGATTTATTGTACTCTTTAGGACCACGGGTTTTGGAACGCTTCCGTTTCCTTCCTTTCTTCTGAGAATGCGAGCTGACCCTGCTACTAGAAGACCCTTCAGAGTTGTGAACTTCCTTTATAGAGGACTCTCCCGATGAGTGTCCCCTACCTCCATGTTGGAACTTCTTTGCGGTACTTCTCCCAATGGGGTCACTTATGGAGTCATGTTTTCGGGTCTCAGGTGGACTCTTACCTCTCTTCTTGTGTCTTCGGTCCACATGACTGGTTGCGGGTTCATGCTACAGTTGCCTCTATATGTTGGATAAGCTCTGTAGCAAGACTGCATTAATTTCTGTTTGTTTCTCTTGCTCCTTTATCAATCTCTCGTTGTCAACCTTAAAACTCTGTAGCTCAGCCCTGAGGCTCCTTATAGTTTCAACCATATCTAGAGGGGTTTCCATTGCCCTCCTTTCATCATATTCCCCGTCTCTGTTGTGGGAGCCATCCCCCACTTCATGACTCGTCATCATCCTTTAGTATTGGAGTCTTCCCGTGATTCACTAACTGTTCGAGTGTTTCCAAAAACAATTATAGTTAGCTAACAGTCTATTAGTTCATGAACAATACACAGTTTAATTTCTTAATGCACACACACAGTAGAAGGTTTCATTCCTTTCTTTAATAAAATTTTTAAATCAGACTTTTTAAGAAAGAGGTAAGATAGGGTGTCACTCTTTTGAAAGTACTCCAAATAGAGTTATTTAAGTGACTCGTCCATGAGCCCAAGCAGGCCCAGTGTTGTAACCATGCTCTGATACCATTTTTTAACACACCCACGACGACAAATAAGGTTTTTCTCTTTTCTCAAGGGACAAAATCTCAAATTTTGAAGCCAAACAATTCTCGAAGACTGGATGGTCTCGTTCTATAGTTAAGCGCAGAACCTTTCGGTTTCTTAGTGCAGGTTTAAGGGCATATGTGACCTTCCCCTCCACCTTATTGTGAAAACTCAGAGTGTCGGGAGTTAGCTCCTTTTGTGACTCAGTCTGTGCGATTAAGTTCCAGGTGCTAGTTTCTCTCACGTGGCCATGGGCTGTGACCACCCACCTACCCAAAAGGCATTTTGGGACTTTGCATGTCGGGTATTCTACATGTGAGTTACCCTGACTTTCCCAATCTCCAAAATATGACATGGTCCTAGCGCATACTAGCTCTTCCCTTATCCTCCTCCACGTGACCACTACTCATGACCATAAGCTTAACCTAAACGGGGCGTTGCGTTTCGTGACTTCGGAACTTTCGATGCATGCCCCCTCAACTCCTCCAACTCCTAGGTTCTGAAAGGGGCTTAACAACCATTGGCTCATTCCTTGGCCTCCGTCCATGTGACCATTTACTATGACCTGGAGCCTAACTCCAATGCACGTCGGAACTTCACATATCGCGAGTTCTCACGACTTCTCTCTTTGAATTTTCTACCCTGCAATTTAGCGAAACACTGAGATCTCACCACGTGTCCTCCTTAATGGATGACCATGATCAAATCATGATTTCACATATCGCGAGTTCAATCAGTTATGCTCTTTGAATTCTTGCCTTCCGAGTCAATGAAATGCTGAGATCTCGCCACGTGTTCTCCTTAATGGACGACCACGATCAAATCGTGATTTTGCATATCGCGAGTTCGAGCAGTCATGCTCTTTGACCTTCTTGCCTTGCGAGGAAACAAAATGCCGAGATCTCACCATTTGTTCTCCTTAATGGACGACCACGATCAAATCAGAACTTGTCTCATGCACCTTTCCCTAGATCCAATGACTATTGGTTCATGCACTTTAGATCTGACTGCTTAGATCCATTTTCCTCCACAACTGGGTCCTTAGGGAATTTCAAATTTCCACGTACCCCTTGCGTTAATCCATACGCATCGGATCGATGGTCCACGTCCTTCCTCGATCTAATGGTCTAGATCACATCGCAACATCTGGTTTCGGAAGTTTAGTCATGCCAACCCGCGACTCTTCCATTGTGCGAACTTGCAAAAACTGAAGTAGACGAGGGATTAATGCCTGCTCTCCCTCTTCAAATCTGGTGGTCGTGACAGACCCTGAATCCTCCCGAGCAGATCTCATCCACTCACCTACCAAACAAAAGGGTATTCCCTTTCGACACCTAAATATCTCTATCCTTCCTGAGCTTTGTCAGTTCTGGAGGATTAAGAGCATTACACTCCTTCCTTTAGTCTAGAATTTAGGTGGTTCTTAGTTTCTTCTTGCCTTGCAGAGAGCCTGTGCATATCTGCACTACCTCTCCTGAGCTTAATAGACTCCGTCCTCACATTGATTGCGGGATTCAACCTCTGCAATCAGGGAAGTACTCACTCTACTCTAGGACAGAGATGTAATTCCTTGGGAAGGTTCTTTTGAGGAATTTAACTAAAACATAAGGGAAATCAAGGAGATGTAGAAGTTGTCAAGGATGAAAGCGTACTCTTAATTTAATCATTGAATTCATAAACCATTTACAGGCATACAAAAACAAACATGCATTCATTATTTCCAATTTAGAGTTCAAGGCATAAAACCACTTATCATAACCATAAAGCATGAAGAGACTGCTGAGAGGGGTGCTCGTTTCCACCCAACCATAGGCTCAGTCAATCCCAATGGATCTATCACTGGCCACCCTCGAGCTTAGGCCACGATGCTATGAGATTCAATCTCTTACTTCTAGCTCAACAAAAGTTAGGGACGAAGGCTACTCTCCTTCTCCCCATACAGGAATAGGTAAGGATGAAGGTTACTCTCATTCGTCTCTCTCTATCTCCCTATTCCCTGTGATCAAAACTTGCTTGTTCACTTTCGATCCTTCCTCGGACGCGAGAGCTCTACTCCCGTCTCTGCACTTCTTCGCAGGCCGCTCCCTCTATCCACCACGCATCCCTTCTTGCCTCCCTTGGCAAAGTTGCATGTGGATCGAATCCCCCCATCTGTGGTCAGGTCCGGAAGCAATACTGATGGGAATTCTACCCCATTCCTCATTAACTCTTAAGGAGGCCCTTCCCACCTACCATCCTGAAGGGAATTCATTCTTGGTGAGAGGGCTATTTTGATCTGAGAAAAATTAACTCCAGCATGGTACTAGTTCGGTGGAGGTTAACGCAACCATTCCGGGTCCCCTCCACCACCTTTTCATTAGAAATCATGGTCTTTCTTTCTTAGCACATACCCACTCTCAGCAATCATGCAACATGTAACATTTCCTATTACAATAATCAAAATTTACATTCATCGACCTTCTACACAAGGTCCATCAAATCAAACATTCACACTTTTAAGTTTTCCATATTTCCTCGGTCCATATAATTATATTTACAGACTGGGGGAAACAGGGTGTTACAATAGCTTGTTATGCCATTTGGGTTAACCAATGCTCCAAGTACATTCATGAGGTTAATGAATGAAGTTATTAAATATATTATTGGGAAATTTGTAATTGTTTATTTGGATGATATCCTAGTCTATAACAAGACTAAGGAGGATCATTTCAGAGACTTGAAGATGGTGTTGAGGAGGTTGCCGTAAGAGAAGTTGTTGATAAATTTGAAGAAATGTTCTTTTATGAAGACAAAACTTTTGTATTTTGGGTTTGTGATTTATCCAAATGGATTGAAGATGGATCCAGAGAAGGTGAGAGCTATACATGAGTGGCATTCTTCGAGAAGTGTGTTTGAGGTAAGAAGTTTTCATGGGATGACAAGTTTTTACAGAAAGTTCATCAGAAATTTTAGCAGTATTTGTGCACCCATAGTGGATACTATAAAGAAAGAACATGGATCCTTTGACTAGAAAAAAGAAGTTGAGAAAGGATTTAAACTGTTAAAGGAGAATATAACAGGACAAGCCATCTTAATTTTTCGAGAATTTGGGAAGACTTTCCAAGTCAAGTGTGATGCAAGTGTAGTGGCCATCGATGCAGTTTTAAGTCAGGATGATAATCCTATTTCTATTTCAGCGAGAATTAGAATGATGCTAAGAAGAAGTATTCAACTTATGATAAGGAATTTTATGCTATAATAAAATATTTGAAAAAGTGGAGACATTACCTTATGCAAAAAGAGTTTATTTTGTATACTGACAATAATGCTTTGCAATTTATAACTAGACAAGAAAAGATGAATAAGAGACACACAATATGGGTATAATTCATGAATAATTTTAATATTGTTATTAATAATATTAGTGGGAAATTTAACAAAGTTGTAGATGCTTTGATCATGAGATGTTTTGTCTTGTAGGAATCCGAAGTGGAGACCTTGGGGTTTGAACACCTCAAGAAAATGTACAAGGAAGATCCAGATTTCAAGGAGGCCTATGAATCTTGTGAAAATCCTTTGATGAGGGATAGAAGTCAATGGATGGAGTACTTGATCCAAGAAGGATTGTTGTTCAAAGGGAGCCACCTGTGTATTCTAAAATGCTCAAGAGGGACAATTTGCTAAAGGAGAAGCACAATGGAGGATTGGATGGACATTTTGGCCATGATATGACATATGCATAGTTGAGTTCGTCATACTATTGGCCAGGAATGATATCTTATGTGAATATGTTTGTGGACAAATGTAGAATTTGTCAATATGCTAAAGGGAAGCAACAAAATATAGGAATGTACCAACCATTTCCTATTCCAAAAAGGCCATGGGATGCCATAAGTATGTATTTTGTTATGGGATTTCCAAGAACCCAGAGGGGGCATGATTCATTTTTTGTGGTAGTTGATAGGTTTTCAAAGATGACACATTTTATACCATGTCACAAGACAAGTGTTGCTACCCACATAGAATTTTTTTTTTTCAAGGAGATTCTGAGATTGCATGGGTTTCCTAGGAGCATAGTCTGAGACAGAGACACAAAATTTGTAGGAAAGTTTTGGAGGAATTTGTGGAAGAAGATGGTGACTAATATATCCCTTAGTTCATCATATCACCCTCAGACAGATGGAAAAACTGAGGTAGTGAATAGAAGCTTAGGAAAATATTTGAGGAGTTTGGTGACTAAACATAGGAGTTAGTGGGACCAAATTCTGCCTCAAGAAAAGTTTGCATATAATGATTCACCAAACAAGAGTACTGGTAAGATTCCATTCCAGATAGTATATGGAATGCACCCCAGAGGAATTTTTGAATTAAGATATTTGGGACAAGATGAATTTCAGAGTGTAGGAGCAGAAGACTTTGCTACAGAAGTGCAGGAATTGCATGAACAAATCAAAGGCTTGCTACAGAATATCAACCCAAGATACAAAGACATGGTAGATCATAAAAGGAGAGAGGTAAATTGTTAAGTTGGAGACCAAGTTCTCACCCATATGAGAAAGGAAAGATTCTCGCAAGGGAAATATAATAAATTGAAGCTGAAAAAGATTGAGCCTTGTAAAATCCTTAGCAAATTCTCTACAAATGATTATGAGATTGAGCTGCCAGAGGACATTGGCATTTCACCAAAATTTAATGTAGCAGACTTATATCCTTATAGAATGGATGGAACAAGAGAAGAAAATAATTGGTCCAGTGGATGCAACAGATTCCCACAACAGAAAAGCTCCAGATGGAAAATATTTTAGATCAGAGGATTGATAAAAGAACCAGGAGGAAGGTCTATTATGCATACTTTGTCAAATGGAAGAGTATTCCAATAGAATATGCCAGTTGGTTGACTGAAGCAGACATTCAAAAACATGCAAAAATAGTTGAGGAACTCATGGACATGAGCCCATGAATATTTTGTCCAGGGGAGTCTGATGGAGGAGCATCATCAGAACAATTAATGAGATGTTGTGGAAGATGACTCAACATACAACATCATGCACATTTAACTGGTTTGGATTCTAAGGAAGGAACACCATTAATTTTGAAACCATTGTAATTAAATATCCCTTGAGATCAAAAGGCCAAAACCAAACCAATGTATACATAGGAAGGATGTAAAAGCGTCCTTAAATGACTATAGGATTGTACATATTTTGAGCATCAACTCATATCTGCAATTGTAAATGTACATTTACTATGATTGATTTTTTATAGGAATGCAATTAATGAGATGTGAAAACATTGGAATGATCTAGAGAAGTAGAATCGAGAAGCCAAGATTGTATAAATCAATGTAATCTATGTTGTAAGTAATTTTTTTGGAAGAGAGAAAAAAAATCCTAAAAGGAGATTGTAACTTGTTTTGTTCCCTTGAAACTAAATAGATATTGTTTGTTTGTATTTCTGCATATGTGTGTGTTTTCCTTCTTTATGAATGAAATTGTGATTCTGTTCTATGTTTCAATTGTTTCTCTTCATGAGAGACAGTGCAATGCGTGCGTAGAGCCAATGTGATGTGTGCATAGATCATTACTCTCTAAGGATTAGAGATTAGAAAGGATAGTGCAAATTATGCACAGAGAAAGCGTAAGGAGTGCGTAGACAGACCTTTAAAGAGTCCAAAGCTCAGGAGAGTTAGCGAAAGGAGTGCACAAGCCAATAAATATAAGGGCCAAAGTTTCGGAAGGAAGTGCAATTGTGCATTAGAGTTCACTTCATCAAAGTGATAAAGCTCAAAAGAGATAGTGCACATAATTCCAAAAGGCGAAGTCCAAGGATCATTAAAATCCTTTGGCAAGGAACGCACGATCAAGATCCATGCACATTGAGCTCGGATTTATCCATGTCGTTGGTCAGAGTCGGCCTTTTGGAGTAGTGAGTGTTAATTGGAGGGTTTAGACCTCGAAGTCCCGAGGATCGTTGATATGGGAGTCCCGGTTCCGAATGATTTCCAGTCGTCGATTGGGTTAGGCCATTCGGAAAATAGAGGAGAGTGCAAGGGAAAGGAGTTACGAACTCCCAAGGACAGTTCATATGGGAGATCCAGACTAAACATCATCCATATATTTGGGATGGGACTGGATGGTCGAGATCAACCATTGGGACCTCGAAACCCCACCATCTGTCATATCTCAGCAATTCAGATCTATCCATTTGAAGTTGGAGTAGTGGAGGAATAGGGTAAGACCCGTAGTTGTCGGTCACATTACTTTATGACTAGATTTCACCGGTTTGATTTCGGGGAAATTTGAAGCACTGGTTTTTATTGGCTCCGACAACCTAAGGGAGAAAATGCCTTTTTGGTTAAGTGGTGTGTTCCAACTCGTGGTCACATGCATTATTCTGTTGAAGGAGTGGGACCCTCGTGGATTTGAAATTCTGCACCAGTGTGCTGAAGAGCCTGTGGAGAAAAGAAAACTCAGGGGTTTGTGGGATCTTGAGATCCAAATCAACTCCTGATAGATTTTATCCTATACTGGGAGGTCACGCGTTAGCCATTGGGCTTGCATCAATTTGCCTACTTGGCCAAATTTTACTTTTCTATTTGTAGTCCATTTATATTATATATTGAAATTATTTAAATGATTTTTATGTTTCTTTTAAATTATATTAAATATAATTGAAAGCACATCATAGTGATGTAGTCAAAGTGTAATGGGCCCATAAATTGTAGGTCCAAGTTCAAATAATGAATAAGGTTATATTTAGGATTACACATTCTTGATTTTTCAATCTTACTTCTACACATTCTTGTTTGGTTTGATTCTATCTAGTTGTATGGCTCGATACATTTGACATATTGGCATTGGTTTAATCCATATCATGTTCTCTTATGTTGGCCCTTATAAAAAATTGGTCATATTGAAAACATAAAAGAGTGTCATTGTTAATGATGTTCAACTAGCCAAATATATTAATGGATTATTAAGTTGGTCATTAATGAGTGCACTCAATAATATGGGTGAATTGTGTTGGGTATTAATGACCAACTCATGGTCTTTTCAAATGTTTGATCAAGGTATTATGATAAAATTTTAAAGGACATTAATGGAGGGTTTATTCAACCTTCTATTGAGCTATGAAATCTTGATTAAAGTATTTCTTAAAAAACAAAAAACAAAAACAAAATTAATTTAAAAAAAATAAAAAATTGATGAAAATATTTACACATATTTACTCTTTGATTGTGAAAAGGCAAAAAAAAATAAAAATTGCATGAAATCAAATATTAATTATTAATCGAGATGAAGAATATTGTAAAGCTAAAAAGGAAATATAATCACCCATGGGTTGATGAAGATGAAGTGTGAGAGAGGGATAACGAGAGGATGAGAAAAAGTTTAATTAAGAAAACAACATGAAGAAAATGTAATTCATCTTGTTGCCGGAGGTCCTTTGGTGCATCTAATTGGAGAGAACTTCCGTGACATCTAGAGGGAAATAGAGGGAAATAGTGGTAATTTTTAACCACATTTTCCAAATGAATATTATGCTCAGTTTTTTTAATTTATATTTCAGTTTATAATTTATATAATTTTTTTTTACACATGCTTTCCATGTAACATATGCACAATCTTGATTGGAATATGTAGGGATACAATCTAACTAGTAGTTGTAAGACATTGTCCTTTTTTGTGTTTCAAGAATAATTGAAAGTTGTAGTGGTTTCAAAGGGATGGAAATTTTTTAGAAAGTTTGGATGCAACCACAAGAGAAGCATTTGGGGGCCAAGTCTTAATCATATAGTTATAAAAGAATCTAGTAACATAACTAGGTTATTTTTTAAGAAAAACACAATAATAACAGAGGTTAAAATCCTGCATGGATTGATAAAACACATGAAATTAAAACATGCAATATTTGTTTTTGTTTTCACAATTCTAAACATGCAAAGGCATGTTAGAATGTATAAAAATATGTATAGTAAGCATTCTCTTCATTTTTTAAATTAAGAAAACTTGATATCCAAGCTAATTGTATGAAAATTACAATTGCTATTGTCGTGCCATAAACTTCAAGAAGTCAAATGGTGACAATGATGCAAAATAGTTGCATGTTTCAATAAAAACATTACAAAGGCATACTAAATTTAGGGTTGGTACATATGAAAAGTATTAGGATTCTTTTTAAGCGCTTATTTGTAGACATCCCCATTAGACTTCATTTTAATCTCTTATTTGTAGGCATCCCCATTGAGATAGACTTTGAGAAGGTGTTAGAAATAAGGTGGTATAATTTTGGAAAACCCATTCTCATATTATACTGAATTAGAATATTTTTTTATGATGATGTTTATATTAAGGCATGCATAATGACTATTGTAAGCACATTATGGAGATGATACAAGTTAAACTATTTGAGAATTTTTAAAAAAGAACTGTTAATGTTAATATCACCATTAGCAAGAAATGATAGATTAAAACCATGATATATTATGCTCAACACAATTCACCCATATTATTGAGTGCATCTTTTGAGATACTCATTTTTGTTTTCATTAATTTTGGTGCATTAAATGAGTATAAGGACATAGAGAACACCCACTTTTGTTTAACTTGGCTTAATACCCTTGTTTGATTAACTTAACTCTTTGCATTTGTTTAATTTTATAATGAATTTTTATGATATTAGTTTAACAATATTAAATACTGGCATAAGTTTTTAGAATATTTGTATGTGGAAACATTCAACAAAGTTTGAGATAATTAATTGTGGAATATTGATGGGGTAAAAGAATTTGAGTGTTAAAGAGTGAAACAAAGAATAATATTTTAATAAAGATATTTAATCAACCATATATTTAAAAATTTAATGAAATTGATTACAAAATTATAAAAAATATGTATGTGTCATTGAATTTAAAAAATATAAAGTATTCAACCAATCCCATGTTAAATATCAATTTGCAACATAATGTTGCAATTGTGAATATTCAACAAAATTACACCTATTGGGAGTTTTTAAAGCCAAAATCACATTAATGAAGAAGGAAAAGGATATTTATATATATTGATAAAACAAGTGGTTATATGGAATCACATCGTGTATAAGTTTTTCTCATCTTATTATTCACATGTCACATGGTCATCTTAAAAATATTAATGATTGCTTTCATTGTAATGATAAATTGTTGAATTAGGTCAATAATTTTACATCACACAAACGATTTCTTCTCTTTATTATTCACTTGGGATAATTTTAAGGATGAAAATTTATCTTAAAATATAGAAAATTTGGCAAATTTAACTATTCTTTAATATGCAAACTATAAAATCTTTGGCAATATTTTTATATAAATATTTAAATTTATAAGGATTATATATATATTTTTTATAAAATCTTGAAAATTTTTAAGGTAAAATAATTTTATTCTATAGAATTTGGGAAAATCATTTTGAACAAATATAAAAATTGGTGAATCTTTTTTTTTGGAAAAACCATGAAAAATTAGTCCATAGGGAAATTAGCCCCTAAAAATTTCAATGCTACAAAGTAATTTTGGTCAACATGCTTATGAAATTTATGTCAACTATTCACACTTAGGTAACTTTAGTCAACATGCTTAAAAATATTATGATGATGACATAGATTGTCATTACGCTATATAATTGATTAATCTAGATTTATGAATTAAAGAAAAAATGAAAGCTAGGTGAATTCTCCACATGTCTTATGTAAACAAGACGCAATATGCACTACTTATTTAATTACATATATACTTGACTATCCTCCACACAAAAAACCCACAATCTTATGGTGACTTACTATTTTTATGTTTTAACTCTCAAGCCTACTATTTTGATGTTTTAATTCTCAAGAAGCTTATTTATGGTACCTGGAACTCTTTTCAATAGAATGCAATTTGTCCTCAATAACTAATGTCTAATTTTTTTTCTAAATTAAATACAATTTGTGCTCAACAACTAATGTCTAAGATTTTTTTCTAAAATTATTTTTAAAATGTTATGAGTATTTTTTTTAAATATCATTGATTTTATTAACCTAATTGTATGTTATATTATAAATGTCATTAAATACTTTACTGGATGTATTGAATCCATAACCCTAATTTCCAAGGGTAAATTTAATGAAATCTTGTTGATTTTTGTTATTAAATACTTCACTGGATGTATTGAATTCATAGCCCTAATTTCCATGGATAAATTTAATGAAATTTTGTTGATTCAAATAGTCATTATAGATAATAATATAGTAACTCATTTTGTACCAATGAAATTGGACCATGTAAAAAATTTCACATCAGATATAAGGTTTCCTCATCCTATTATCCACATATGACATGGTCCCTCTAAAATATTAATAACCTCATTTCAATAATGAAGCTTTTGAACTAGGTTAAAAATTTCACATCACACAAAGGATTAATAACCTCATTTCAATAATAAAGCTTTTGAACTAGGTTAAAAATTTCACATCACACAAAGGGTTTCTTCTCTCTCATATTCACAAGGTAATAGCTAACTTTAGTCAACATGCTTAATAATAGTATGAAGATAATGATATACATTGGCATTGTGTCCTTCATTATGACTTTATGACTTGGGGCTATATGTCCACTTATGTCTCTTATGCTTAATAATAGTATGAAGATGCCAATATACATTGGCATTATGTCCTTCATTATGACTTGGGGCTATATGTCCACTTATGTCTCTCTTTGATACGAGTCTTTGGTTGATAAGTATCCTTTCCTTCATATTTGATTTCCACTTAAGACTTGATTTATTATTTGATTTCAACTTAAGACTTGATTTATTGCATTATTATATAAAGTATCTATATATTATTTCACTAAGTTACTTATATTTTAAAAAAAAATACTTAGTGGATTTAATAAGTGAAATAAATTTCAGTTAAAATCATTCATATATTATTTCACTAAGCTACCTTTATTTTTTATTTTTTAGATACTTAGTGGATTCAATAAGTGAAATAAATTTCAGTTAAAATCACTTATACATATATTTTATGATGAAAATGGGATTTTTGAAGCTAAAAAGTATTGTTTCATGATGAAAATGGGTTTGTTACGGTCAAAATAAAATCATTCATATATTATTTCACTAAGCTACCTTTATTTTTTAGATACTTAGTGGATTCAATATCTGAAATAAATTTCAGATAAAATCATTTATACATATATTTCATGATGAAAATGGGATTGTTGAAGGATAAAAAAAATATTGTTTCATGATTAAAATGGGTTTGTTACGGCCAAAAATTATTGGAATTACCTATAAGTATGCTGTTTTATAATCTATAAATTTTTATCTTTCTAAGAAATAGAAATGATACTTCTATTTGTATAGAAGGCAAAGAAGACGGATTATTGGTTGGTAAAGTTTTAAATGTTGAGATTTATTCATTAAAATGTTTAGAATTTTAAATTGAAATTACATTTAAAGTTTTGAATGTTAATAAATTTTATTGAATTAAAATTACAAGTTGTTTATTTTAACTTTTAAATTGTAATAAAAGATAATATATTTTATATTGGAACCATGTTGTTTAGAAATTTGTAAATAGGTTTAATATTTTCTTTAAGTGATTCAACCATAAACAACATAACTAATATAATATAATATTCGAAATTCATGATGCTACCATCTTCATTGTCATTTCCTTCCCACTATCACCTGCATTAGCCCTTCCATCACTCATAGGAGCATAGGAATCTACATGACACATAATAATATCATCAATAATCACCCGTAAATTAAAATTTAAATCAAGTTAAATAAATTTTAGTACACAATTTACACAGACAATATATTAAAATATTAACTAGATGGATAAGTTACCTAGGTCGGGTTAAGGTTAAAATGTGTATATGGGATCTAAGTATGTGCACCCATACTATTCATGCCTTGGTAAACATGAACATTCATGGTGTTAGTACCTAATTTTGCAGTATCAAAATTTTCGTTGTTAGTATGTCTTAGAAAGTTTGTCTTCTAGAAGCTAAATGAAGATTTAAAGGGTTTTGTCTTTGATGATGTATTGAACATATGATAGCGAATTTATCAAAATTTCAAAAGGAGTCGCTTCAGGAAGTTTTAAGTTCCGGTAGATAAACCCTCATGCTAAACAAATGAATGCGCTACAGGAAATGCGTGGTTTCAGTAATGTTTACTAAAGGCTCAAGGTTTCAAATTCACTTTATGCAGAGATATTGTTATTTTTATCAAAAATATTGGGATGTAAGCCCAATATCCAATTCACATCAAGCCACATGCTCCACCCAGTTTTTGGCAACTGATTTTAAAGATATATTTTGTATTCAAAATTGCAGATTTAATGCTTATGTCTTATTATTGAAGAATTATTGTGAGTTCAATATCAAATTGTGTCTCTTTATATTGTCACACCCTTTTCTTCTTATTTGAATGACCTGATGATTGTTATGTAAAATACATTAATGGTCCATGATTTATAGATCCCTAAATAGTAAATACTTGCTGTAATTGCCTATACTTCATAAGTTTCATTCAAGTATTTATGTTCATAATTGGAAAGCATTTCTAGTTATTGAATATCCAAATTTGTGAATATATTAAATAAACAAATTGTGAGATTGATATATGATCATATCTGTGTTTCTTCTTTCCTACCTCTTTCACTCTTTGATTCAAAGTGTCTGAATATTGAGTTCATTTTCCTTCAATCCATGCATGTAGTGTATGAGTTTGAGAGTTGTCTTTGATTTGAAATTCCAACCCCAGCTAACCTGATCTACCAACCTACAAAGCATTATCAATTTATATTCAAGATGTGCCAGGAATTCTCTTTTGCAGTCAAGAACAATCTCTAGT
The DNA here is from genome assembly GCA_009831015.1 of Picea engelmannii. Lineage (NCBI taxonomy): Eukaryota > Viridiplantae > Streptophyta > Pinopsida > Pinales > Pinaceae > Picea > Picea engelmannii. The sequence goes on along the minus strand of ML780229.1, from coordinate 954,460 downwards.
GCTAAAATATTTTGGTGTCGTTGTCGGGGAGAGAAGTCACGAAGTTATCCTTACCTGGGTGTAGGAAAAAAATAGTTCTATTTCTTGATGGTGAACAAAAACTATACATAGAATTTGACTATAGATCATTCACCTGGTGAATCCATGACTGAAGAATCCACTAGCGACTCCCCTATTCCAGAATGTCAAAATCATTTGATACTTGAATGGAGGCTATAATATCTAAGAGGTTTGATCCATTTGATTTTTTTATTGTTCATGGATTTCCAAATGTTGTTCCTACTATGAATGAGAGGGGAGATTGTGTCCCCATATTTAGAGAAGGTAAGAATGAAAATAAAACAAAGAACTTGCTTGGTTTTCATGAATACATGCTTCAACTGGGTGTTCCTCATGAGGATGTATTAATGAATATGTTAATCTATTATCTTGAGGGAGATTCTCGATAATGGTACAAATGTTTACCTTCTATGATTTATTCACTAAAATAATTTCATACACATTTTCATAATTATTGCAAAAGGATCTACCATGCTGAGCTTCTATTAGAACATTGTTGTGAAATGAGGAATTTGAAATATTCCCTATCAATAAAGACCATGAGGATTTTAGTGATGAAGTTGACGAAAAAATTCCTGAGTAATGTTGGAGATACATGTGACAATTGTTTAGGTGTCTCTTATAGTTTTAATGCTGAAGATGATTTGAGTTATCAACATGATGATGATTTTTCTTATCTAGATCCTGGTGAAGGTCAATTGTATATTAAAGACCACATATAATCAACTTTTGAAGAAGTAGGGATGGTACATGATCACTTTTCTACTTTTAATTCTTTTAAAGAAATTTTTATTCAAGAAGAGTATCAACAAGTTAATAATGAATTAGTTTCCCTAAATCATAATGAAATGCATGCTATTCAAAAGCAATTTTAGGAAGATTGGGAGATTGGTTTTGATTATGATTATCACGTTTTACAAAATTCAAAGGCTATTAACTCGCTTATTTATGACGAATATTATGATTCTGATGTTGAAAATGATATTGGATTACAAGGGAAACCAACAGGTTTTTCCTTTACATAGGATTTTCATCAACAGTCTCAAGATGTAAGTGAGCTCATTGTCAATGAAAATCAACCCAGATATGATGAATACCCAGATGATGAGGAATTAGAAAATAAATTGGTTATGTCTACTTTTCCACAAAGTGTTGACTAGCAGTTGCTAGAAGACAATGAGCCATTATTTACTAAGGATCATATTTCTACATCAACACACATAGAGTTTTTTCAACAATGATCATGTCTATGATGATTATGAAACAAAGTCTCGAGAAGGAAATTTTGAAGATGATGATGAGTTACAAGAAAATTCAACAATATTTTCTTTACCATAAAGTATCATTTGCAACAGCCTCATGAAAGCAGTAAGATAATATGTGACAACTATGATCCAAAGTTTGAGGAAAATTGTGAAGAAATTGAAGGTAATTTTTTGTGTCTATTTTTTCCTTCATTGAAATATCAGAAAGAAGAAATTGGCATCATCAATGAAACAGTGAAATCATATATTTCACATAGGAAATTCAATTATGAACAAGAAAATGAGGTATTTGCTTACTATCAAAGTATTTTTTCTTGTGATTTTTATGATTTGGTGGCATTCTACATGGATATTTTGATTAATAAAAATAGTGTATCACTTCTGCATAATGAATATCGGCCCCAACTACATTTTAAGTTACATAATTTTATGCCATTGTTTATTCCAATATTTCAAGACATGGCAAGAGTTTAGTCATTCAATCAAATACTTGATTGGTTACATTGGAAATGTGATTTCACATGAGCAGAAGGATTCAATTGATTAGCTTAGGTGTATGTATGTAAATAATATCACATTCAGAGATTTGGTTTTCATCTTGAGTTGGTGTGCAGTAGATTAGCTGAATAAAGACTCCATGCAAAATGGATAAAGACATTGCTATGATTTTTTTCATCTTGGAGAGTGTTTTTTTTTCCAGTATGGTTGCAAAACAAGTTGCAGGGATGAAATGGTTTTGGCAGAGGTCTGCAATTCTTGGTGCCTCGTAGGGACAAAACCATCCCGATTTGGAGCCAGGTGTGAGTACCTAATTTTGCAATATCAAAATTTTCATTGTCAGTATGTCCCAGAAAATTTTGGTCTTCCATAAGCTAAGTACATATTCAAAGGGTTTTAATTTCTGATTTATAAAAAATTCAAAAGGAGTTGCTTCAGGAAGTTTTAATTTTTGATAGCTAAACCCTCATGCTACGCAAATGAATGCGCTGTGGGAAATGCTTGGTTTCAGTAATGTTTACTAAAGGGTCAAGACTTGAAATTCACTTTATGCAGAGACATTTTTATTTTATCAAAAATATTGGGTTGTAAGCCCGATCTCCAATTTGCATCAAGCCACATGCACCACCAAATTTCAACACATCACACAAAAACATAAGCATAAGTGTCAAGAGTGCCAAGGGAAAGAGCTCACGTATCTATAGTCATGCATTACACGTTGGCATGATATGAAACATATTCCAATTAAAAATCTCTTGAATATTGTATATCTCTTTCATGTATTTCCCAGACATGCAAAATCCAGCAAGCATGCCCAAGTTTCACACGAAATACCAAACACCGATGTATAGTAGGTAATTGTTTTTTTCTATG
>ML780229.1:931369-941384 GCA_009831015.1 Picea engelmannii | reverse complement strand
TGCTGACACATGTCCCTTTTGATGAACGGTCTGAATGAACTCCAGACTTTGAGACTTCGGGAATTTGCACATAAACACACTCCATTTCTCTTGAACGTCGAACTACCAAACAAGTTGATCTTCTGACATGCGTCTCCTTCTTGGATCAATGGACAGGACTTGCATGAAGTTCACTCTATGTCCTCTACATATGACCAAGAGTTGTGACCTCGGCTTAACCTTTGGGTTCTTATCACGCTTTGCAAGATCGACAATCATTCTTTAATGGACCGTAAAGATCAATGTCCAGGAGTGATTGCAGAAACTCAACTTGCTCACGCTTTAATTTCTTTTCTGATCTTCGTAATGTGAAGATGCTCATCTGTAGTGGGATCGATATCCACCGTTGATCTATTGATCTAACAAGATCAATGATCCTAATGGATTGTAAAGTCTCAATTACTTGTTCACACTTTAATTTCCCTTGCGATTTTTGCAATGGTTCCCCATCATCGATCTCCCTTCAATGAGATCTGATGGTCATGACTTAATCTTCGCTTGATCTGACGACTTATCTTTCACTCAACTAGATCTAATAGCCGAACACCACAAATGTTGTGATTTCTTTCTTTGTGGCCATTTCTTAAACCTGTTACACCTCCTGTGTTTCCAAACACAGTCCAAGTATTCTTTCCCAAAACTTTTGCTTCAACTTCCACTAACATGGCCCATCCAGGCTCAATGTTGAAACCATGGCTCTGATACCATTTTGTCACATCCCCAACCAACAACGGGTTGGGAAACGTCACTTCAAGACGTCTCTCTTAGATATGATACCATTTTGTAACGTCCCTAGCCACCAACAAGCCGGGCAACATCACTACAGGAAGTCTTTCTTACCTTTTATACCATTTTGTAAATTTATGTGGATGCATATCTAATGCAAATTAACATTTATAACATTCTATTCATGCCACTTATTCATGCAGAAATCATTATTAAAACATTTTGACACTATATGCATACATACGACATATTCTAACCATACACAAATTAATGCGGAAATAATAATAAGACTACACATACAACATATATGATATATCTAGGCATTACTCATTAAGTTATAAAACATGTACCATTACACAACATACAATCAACATATATTTGGTACTTATCTTTCAATAGATGACCACCAACTACGTGCAAACCTTCCACGAACCTCCCATCCTTAGACCATGTTTCTCATCACGCTATGAAGTGGGTCGCTCCTGAGCTGGGACTAAACTCTACTGGGCAATGGATTCCTAGGCTTGGCAAGGGCAACAATAGAGTTGCACAAGTCAATAGGAAGGATTATCTCCCATGGCTATCTCACACTAACAACCTACAACCTCTCATTCCCCACATGCCCATCCCACCCCAAGAAGTGTGCCCCTTCTCTTCTCAACAACCCTTCGGCTACCCCACTTCCCTTCTAGGGCTTCAACAACAAGCTAAACAAGAATTCTCTTAGCACTATAGCTGCAGTTAGGCTCCCTTTGGGAAATCACTTCCCCAACAACCTCTCTCACCTGGAGAGAGTTGATTATAGGCATGACAACCTGATTCTTCAGTCCACGGGCCTAACAACTCACCTCTTCAAACCACAGGCTTGACAACTTCCTTCTTCAGTCCAACTTCTAAGTCAATTCCCGATAACTTGATGGAAAAAACAAAGATCAGTAAAGAAAAGACGATGGAAACAAGCCACACCCAGTCCAAGAACTGTTGGTTGCAATGACTGACAGTTAAGATACAACACAACTCTGGAAGTTATAGGGTGTGTTCTTGTTCATAGGTCGACGATGGAGATAATGGATCAGTACTGGAGTCGGTGGGTGAATCGGGTAGGGTGGTAGACTTGTGGGCATGCAAGGGTCATGGGAATGGAGATCTGATGGTCATGACTTAATCTTCACTTGATCTAACGACTTATCTTTCACTCAGCTATATCTAATGGCCCAACACCATGAATGTTGTGATTTCTTTCTCTGTGGCCATTTCTTAAACTTGTTACACCTCTTGTGTTTCCAAACACAGTCCAAGTATTCTTTCCCAAAATTTTGCTTCAACTTCCACTAACATGGCCCATCCAGGCTCAATGTTGAAACCATGGCTCTGATACCATTTTGTCACGTCCCTAGCCACCAATAGGTCGAGAAACTTCACTTCATGATGTCTCTCTTAGATATGATACCATTTTGTAACATTCCTAGCCACCAACAGGCTAGGCAACATCACTACAAGACGTCTTTCTTAGCTCTGATACCATTTTGTAAATTTATGTGGATGCATATCTAATCCAAATTAACAGTTATAACATTCTGTTCATGCCACTTATTCATGCATAAATAATTATTAAAACATTTTGACACTATATGCATACAGACGACATATTCTAACCATACACAAATTAATGTGGAAATAATAATAAGACTACACATACAACATATATGATATATCTAGGCATTACTCATTAAGTTATAAAACATGTACCATTACACAACATACAATCAACATATATTTGGTACTTATCTTTCAATAGATGACCACCATCTACGTGCAGACCTACCACAAACCTCCCACCCTTAGACCACGTTTCTCATCACGCTATGAAGTGGGTCACCCCTGAGCTGGGACTAAACTCTACTGGGCGATGGATTCCTAATCTTGGCAAGGGCAACAGTAAAGTCGCACAAGTCAATAGGAAGGATTATCTCCCATGACTATCTCACACTAACAACCTACAACCTCTCATTCCCCACATGCCCGTCCCACCCCAGGAAGTGTGCCCCTTCTCTTCTCAACAACCCTTCCGCTACCCCACCTCCTTTCTATGGCTTCAACAATAGGCCGAACAATAATTCTCTAAGAACTATAGCTGCAGTTGGGTTCCCTTTGGGAAATCACTTCCCCAACAACCTCTCTCACTTGGAGAGAGTTGATTGTAGGCATGAAAACCTGATTCTTCAGTCCACGGGCCTGATAACTCACCTATTCAAACCATAGGCTTGACAACCTGCTTCTTCAGTCCAACTTCTAAGTCAATTCTCGATAACTTGATGGAAAAAACAAAGATCAGTAAAGAAAAGATGATGGAAACAAGCCACACTCAGTCCAAGAACTGTTGGTTGGAATGACCAACAGTTAATATACAACACAACTCTGGAAGTTATAGGGTGTGTGCTTGTTCAGAGGTCGACGATGGAGATAATGGCTTAGTACGTGAGTCAGTGGGTGAATCGGGCAGGGTGGTAGACTTGTGAACATGCAAGGGTCATGGGAATGGAGATTTGATGGTCATGACTTAATTTTCGCTTGATCTGACGACTTATCTTTCACTCAACTAGATCTAACGGCCCAACACCACGAATGTTTTGATTTCTTTCTCTGTGGCCATTTCTTAAACTTGTTACACCTCCTGTGTTTCCAAACACAGTCCAAGTATTCTTTCCCAAAACTTTTGTTTCAACTTCCACTAACATGGCCCATCCAGGCTCAATGTTGAAACCATGGATCTGATACCATTTTGTCATGTCCCCAGCCACCAACAGGTCGAGAAATGTCACTTAAGGACATTTCTCTTAGACATGATACCATTTTGTAACGTTCCTAGCCACCAACATGCCGGGCAACGTTACTACAGGACGTCTTTCTTAGCTCTGATACCATTTTGTAAATTTATGTGGATGCATATCTAATGCAAATTAACAGTTATAACATTCTATTCATGCCACTTATTCATGCAGAAATCATTATTAAAACTTTTTGACACTATATGCATACAGACGACATATTTTAACCATACACAAATTAATGCAGAAATAATAATAAGACTACAGATAAAACATATATGATATATCTAGGCATTACTGATTAAGTTATAAAACATGTACCATTACAAAACATACAATTAACATATATTTGGTACTTATCTTTCAATAGATGATCACTAACTACGTGCCGACCTTCCATGAACCTCCCATCCTTAGACCACGTTTCTCATCACGCTAAGAAGTGGGTCACCCCTGAGCTGGGACTAAACTCTACTAGGCGATAGATTCCTAGGCTTGGCAAGGGCAACAGTAAAGTCGCACAAGTTGATAGGAAGGATTATCTCCCATGGCTATCTCACACTAACAACCTACAACCTCTCATTCCCCACATGCTCGTCCCACCTCAGGAAGTGTGCCCCTTCTCTTCTCAACAACCCTTCTGCTGCCCCACTTCCCTTCTAGGGCTTCAACAACAGGCTGAACAATAATTCTCTAAGCACTATAGCTGCAGTTGGGCTCCCTTTGGGAAATCACTTCCCCAACAACCTCTCTCACCTAGAGAGAGTTGATTGCAAGGATGACAACCCGATTCTTCAGTCCACGAGCCTGACAACTCACCTCTTCAAACCATAGGCTTGAAAACCTGCTTCTTCAGTCCAACTTCTAAGTCAATTCTCGATAACTTGATGGAAAAAACAAAGATCAGTAAAGAAAAGACGATGGAAACAAGCCACACTCAGTCCAAGAACTGTTGGTTGCAATGATCGACAGTTAAGATACAACACAACTCTGGAAGTTATAGGGTGTGTGCTTGTTCAGAGGTCGACGATGGAGATAATGGATTAGTGCGTGAGTTAGTGGGTGAATCGGGCAGGGTGGTAGACTTGTGAGCATATAAGGGTCATGGGAATGGAGAGGAGAAGGGTGGTAGACATTAAAAATATTTTCCATTAAGTATAATCACAAGATAAATACAATTACAAGTAGCTTAAGATAGATAGCTATATTAACTACACAATCGAGACAGTAAAAAACTCAAAACCAAACTAATTATATTATAAGTATTATTCCAACACCTTTCTATGCACTCTGAAATCTTCCCCCTTTCAACTCATTTAAGACAACAATGCTTCTGACCATCATTACCAAAATTGTATAATTGATGCTTCTTGACTACCCCAATGTATATCCTCCACACTGAATTATCCTATGAATACACTCCCATCTGATGGGAGTGTATTCATAGGATAATTGTTATGTAAAATACATAACTCAATGATTGTTATGTAAAATACATTAATGGTCCATGATTTATAGATTCCTAAATAGTAAATACTTGCTGTAATTGCCTATACTTCATAAGTTTCATTCAAGTATTTATGTTCATAATTGGAAAGCATTTCTAGTTATTGAATATCCAAATTTGTGAATATATTAAATAAACAGATTGTGAGATTGATATATGATCATATCTGTGTTTCTTCTTTCCTACCTCTTTCACTCTTTGATTCAAAGTGTCTGAATATTGAGTTCATTTTCATTCAATCCATGCATGTAGTGTATGAGTTTGAGAGTTGTCTTTGATTTGAAATTCCAACCCCAGTTAACCTGATCTACCAACCTACAAAGCATTATCAATTTATATTCAAGATGTGCCAAGAATTCTCTTTTGCAGTCAAGAGAAATCTTTAGTGCTAAAATATTTTGGTGCCGTTGTCGGGGAGAGAAGTCATGAAGTTATCGTTACCTGGGTGTAGGAAAAAAAATAGTTCTATTTCTTGATGGCGAACAAAAACTATACATAGAATTTGACTACAGATCATTCACCTGGTGAATCCATGACTGAAGAATCCACTAGCGACTCCCCTGTTCCAGAATGTCAAAATCATTTGATACTTGAATGGAGGCTATAATATCTAAGAGGTTTGATCCATTTGATTTTTTTGTTGTTCATGGATTTCCAAATGTTGTTCCTACTATGAATGAGAGGGGAGATTGTGTCCCCATATTTAGAGAAGGTAAGAATGAAAATAAAACAAAGAACTTGCTTGGTTTTCATGAATAGATTCTTCGTCTGGGTGTTCCTCATGAGGATGTATTAATGAATATGTTAATGTATTATCTTGAGGGATATTCCCGATAATGGTACAAATGTTTACCTTCTATCATTTCTTCACTAAAATAATTTCATACACATTTTCATAATTATTGCAAAAGGATCTACCATGCTGAGCTTCTATTAGAACATTGTTGTGAAATATGGAATTTGAAATATTCCCTATCAATAAAGACCCTGAGTATTTTAGTGATGAAGTTGACGAAAAAATTCCCCAGTCAGTAATGTTGGAGATACATGTGACAATTGTTTAGGTGCCTCTTATAGTTTTAATGCTGAAGATGATTTGAGTTATCAACATGATGACGATTTTTCTTATCTAGATCCCGGTGAAGGTCAATTGTATATTAAAGACCACATATAATCAAATTTTGAAGAAGTAGGGACGGTACATGATCACTTTTCTACTTTTAATTCTTTTAAAGAAATTTTTATTCAAGAAGAGTATCAACAAGTTAATAATGAATTAGTTTCCCTAAATCATAATGAAATGCATACTATTCAAAAGCAATTTTAGGAAAATTGGGAGATTGGTTTTGATTATAATTATCACGTTTTACAAAATTCAAAGGCTATTAACTCGCTTATTTATGACGAATATTATGATTCTGATGTTGAAAATGATAATGGATTACAAGGGAAACCAACAGGTTTTTCCTTTACAGAGGATTTTCATCAACAGTCTCAAGATGGAAGTGAGCTCATTGTCAATGAAAATCAACCTAGATATGATGAATACCTAGATGATGAGGAATTAGGAAATAAATTGGTTATGTCTACTTTTCCACAAAGTGTTGACTAGCAGTTGCTAGAAGACAATGAGCCATTATTTACTAAGGATCATATTTCTACATCAACACACATAGAGTTTTTTCAACAATGATCATGTCTATGATGATTATGAAACAAAGTCTCGAGAAGGAAATTTTGACGATGATGATGAGTTACAAGAAAATTCAACAATATTTTCTTTACCATAAAGTATCATTTGCAACAGCCTCATGAAAGCAGTAAGATAATATGTGACAACTATGATCCAAAGTTTGAGGAAAATTGTTAAGAAATTGAAGGTAATTTTTTGTGTCTATTTTTTCCTTCATTGAAATATCAGAAAGAAGAAATTGGCATCATCAATGAAACAGTGAAATCATATATTTCACATATATGTCACATAGGAAATTCAATTATGAACAAGAAAATGAGGTATTCACTTACTATCAAAGTATCTTTTCTTGTGATTTTTATGATCTGGTGGCATTCTACATGGATATTTTGATTAATAAAAATATTGTATCACTTCTGCATAATGAATATCGGCCCCAACTGCATTTTAAGTTACATCATTTTATGCCATTGTTTATTCCAATATTTCAAGACATGGCAAGAGTTTAGTCATTCAATCAAATACTTGATTGGTTACATTGGAAATGTGATTTCACATGAGTAGAAGGATTCAATTGATTAGCTTAGGTGTATGTATATAAATAATATCATATTCAAAGATTTGGTTTTCATCTTGAGTTGGTGTGCAGTAGATTAGCTGAATAAAGACTCCATGCCCAATGGGGAAAGACATTGCTATGATTTTTTTCATCTTGCAGAGTGTTTTTTTTTCCAGTATGGTTGCAAAACAGGTTGCAGGGATGAAATAGTTTTGGCAGAGGTCTACAATTCTTGGTGCCTCATAGGGATAAAACCAGCCCAATTTGGAGCCAGGTGTTAGTACCTAATTTTGCAATATCAAATTTTTCATTGTCAGTATGTCCTAGAAAGTTTTGGTCTTCCATAAGCTAAGTACATATTCAAAGGGTTTTGTATTTGATGAGGTATTGAACATCCGATAACAGATTTATAAAAAATTCAAAAGGAGTTGCTTCATGAAGTTTTAATTTCTGATAGCTAAACCCTCATGCTATGCAAATGAATGCGCTATGGGAAATGCTTGGTTTCAGTAATGTTTACTAAAGGGTCAAGACCTGAAATTCACTTTATGCAGAGACATTGTTATTTTATCAAAAATATTGGGTTCTAAGCCCAATCTCCAATTTGCATCAAGCCACATGCACCACCAAATTTCAACACATCACACAAACACATAAGCATAAGTGTCAAGAGTGCCAAGGGAAAGAGCTCACGTATCTATAGTCATGCATTGCACGTTGGTATGATATGAAACATATTCCAATTAAAAAGCTCTTGAATATTGTATATCTCTTTCATGTATTTCCCGGACATGCAAAATCCAACAAGCATGCCCAAGTGTCACACGAAATACCAAACACCGATGTATAGTAGGTATTTTTTTTTCTATGCATTATAAAATTAAAATCGTCATGACATAATTAATAACATCCCAAGATCCACATCATCATAAATTAATAACGACACATTCGACGCATTAACATAATTAACAACAACACATAATCAATGCACAAACATAAAGAGAGATACAATTCAACACAACACGATCAACTGAAGAAAATACAATAAATGATCAACCACGTCACAGAGTAATAAAGAACTRCTCGCGCAACCTATATTGCATGGTTAGGACCTCCAAGACACATAAGCAACACTCAAGCCCATGATTCATCCGATTGATATTGACCACTTAAGGCCTCAGAGTTGGTGACTGTTCTGAGGAACAAGGAGGTGTCTAAATCCTTTTATCAACACAACTCATAACCCCAGTCTAGATTATTGGTCATACATCAACATTATTACATGGCACAAGAGAAATCTAACTACTAAACAACCATACATCAACTTTGTCATGGCACAAGAGTATCTAATTTCTACAACAATCATACATCAACATAATTAATGGCGCTACTAAAACAATCATACATCAACATTATTTAGTGGCGCAATGGGATATAATTACTCAATCAATCATATCTAGACATTATGATTGTGGCGCAAGAGTAAGCTAATTACATAACTTATCATGCATCAACATTAATTTCATGACTCAAGGTTTATCATCAACTTCATTTTCATTGTGCATGAGTAAGAAAACTCCTAACCAATCACACATCAACATTTATTTCATGATGTGAGATTAATTATCAACTTGTTTTCATGGCGCAAGAGTAAACAAACTCATAGCCAATCACACATCAACATTTATATCATGAAGCCATATTAATCGTCAACTTCATTTTCATGGAAAAAGAGTAAGCAAACTCCTAACCAATCACACATCAACATTTTAATTCATGACGCAAGATTAATCATCAACTTATTTTCATGACACAAGAGTCAGCAAATTCGTAACCGTTCATACATCGACATTTAATTCATGGTGCAAGAGTGATCACCAATTCTAGTATATCGACAAAATATAATCAGATTAATTTACTTACCCACGAAATCTAAAAATCCTAAAATTCTAATTAGAGAGAGCCATAACTAGAGACTTGTGCATATATGCATATAATTATTTTGTATCCGATGATTATATTAATGAAGGGTTTACATATTTAAATGATTCTTCTCGATATTTAATAGATAACTAAAGGATCATAAGTAGTCTCCCTTGGAAGGAAATATTATAACTTATTCCATACAAGATTATGGTATCCAAACTTTAAAATACGTAAGGATGAGTCAATGATCCTCTTAAGAAACCATAAGGAAGTCAAATCTTCTTTAAGTGCTGCTTTAGAATTCAATACTACTTGAATATCTCTTAAAACTTTAACACGATCATTCGTAATAAGAAATGAAGGATTGAGGGTGTGTTCATAACAATCTAAGAGAATTTAAGGAAGGTCATCACCTTAGAGATGTATAAGGATTCGAAACCCTAAATAAAATTAAGAAGGGCAGTCTATTAAGGCCATAGATATAAGAATTCATTCCTATCTTAATTTCAATAAAAAAAAATTAAAAGAAGGACCCAACCCTTTTTAATACAAAGAGAACTCAAGGCTTATTCCTTGCATAACCATTTGACAAACGGGTCAAAAAACTATTGGACAAAATTAAGGAATCTTAGAATCAGAATTATGCACACGCAGAGTACATCCCCATGCCATCACAGAGTAAGTTTATGTACTCCCTGAGTAAGTTGGGTGAAGTAAATTGCAAGGTGAAACCAAGG
>ML780229.1:904810-930721 GCA_009831015.1 Picea engelmannii | reverse complement strand
TGAGTGAAATCCAAGAAAATCACTTAATGAATTTATGAAAATTTCTAGGTATTCTAGGAAGAAAAAAAAAATTAAGAGTAAGTAAGTGAATTAGCTGAGTGAAATCCAAGAAAATCGCTGAATGAATTTATGCAAATCGTTGGGTATTCCAGGAAGAAAAAAAAACAAAGAGTAAGTAAGTGAATTAACATAGTAAAATCCTAGCAATTAACAACTTAAGGTTATGAGAATCACTGGGCATATTCTAGGAAAAAAGCGTTGAGCGATTTTGATGGAAAACACAGAGAATACTCAAGGAATAATAGAAAGGTAGGATCATGGTAAAACACAGAGAATACTCTAGAAATAATCACAAGGTAATATCATGGTAAAACATAGAGAATACTCTAGGAAGAATCGCAAGGTAAGATCACGGTAAAACGCAGAGTGTGTTGGTGGATGTTCCAATCTACAAACAAAAGTTTAGGGAGCAAGAAAGTAGTGATTGAACAGTAAGTAATCTGGTTCGACACAGTGAGGTAATCAATAAAAACCTTTAGATTAAAAAGGGATAAAATCGATTAATATTTTCTATACATTAGTTACAATTTAGTTGGTAGCATGGTTAAAAATATCCTTTCCACATCCCACAACCATCCATTGAACTCACAGAATTTAACATCATAATTTAATACAGTTTTTGCAATAAAAATCCATGTATATGTAATCCAAACTATTACATCCAAATCAGATAAGAAATACGATAACAACTAATGTCAAAGCCGAAGAGGTTCTTTCGTTGTGGCGCTCCTTCCAATATTTCGCTTGCTAATCGTTTAGACTTCACTTGTACCTCCCAGCCAATGCTAGGGGTACTCTTCTTCCCCCTTATCCCCCCAATCCACAAAGGGGCCATGCACACACAAAACCAGAAATCCTCTAGCTCCCATCTTGCCTCGCAAGGTAGAGCCACCACTCTCTCTCAAGATAGGTATCCCAACTCTCACAAGTAAAACCAGTTAGAATTCCCCCTAACACATCCCCACTTGCCCAATTAATTCTCTTTTTAATTAAATAATTTATAATTATTTTCCCCTTACACTTGTCATCCTCTCCCCCAAATTGCACAAGCAAATCCACAATTTATTTTAATAAAAGTCAATTTCCCTCACCCTTCCTAAAGGAGCTCCTTAAATCAGTCTTATTTGTCTCTTTTTTCCCCTTATTTCCAATTAATGATTGACGTCTTACTAAATTTGAGTTGATTTAAAATAGGATTCTTCTCCTAGTTAGACTAGTGTTAACTAGACTCTAGATACCTTTCTATGCGTACACATCCCTTCAACTTTATTCCATTCTTACCTTAAATTCCAATTTGGTAATTTGTTGCACATATGTGTATTAAATTAATCTTTAGGTTTATTTTATTTTTCTTAATTTCTTAAATTGATTTACTTCATCCCCTCATTATTTAATTTATAATTTAGTTTTAGTCTTCTTACTAACTTAGAATTAGGCTTAAATTTTTTGAATAGGCTTAGAATTTCATTTGGGGATTCATAAGTAATCATTTCAATCCTTAATTAATTAATTAAATCCAACAATGCTTAAATATTTTACAAGGATTAATTATTTTCCCAAGGTTTTCTAGGCCACCTAGGTTCATTGACTCAAGTGTTACTTTCACGATGTGCCCTTCAAGACGCACTCTGTGCTCCAAGGGTGCCACTCACCTTTGACTAGTTTTGGTAGTTGTCCAATACTTGGATTCAACACTCCATTCAGGAAAACTTGTGAGAGACAAAAGGATTCTAAGGAATACAGACCATGCCTTATTGTGCGCCCCTTAGAAACGTTCGTGAGTGACCTCTCAAACTAGGTAATCATTAACCTACAATTCGAGCCACAAAGAGAGTGATAGTAGGTTATGACAGGGACTCTGCCACACCTATCCCTCAATATCTGGTATATGTGAATGGCCCCTTTACTCTATATGTGAGTCATACCAGCAAGCAATCGTCAGTCTACATCCATCAATGAAACAATGTCAACGATCCATATACAAAATCATACTATAATCGATCATATGTCACATATGCATAAATGAAATACTCAAACCAATACAATCCACTCTCTGACTCAATCCAGAGTCCCAAGAGGTCCATTGATGCCATCGACATCCACAATATCTTAAGTGTCCTGCACACTCAGGGGAAAATCGTCAATAACATATGTATATACATATATATTAAATAACAAAATATCATAATCCATCAACGTAATCATAAAAATCCATAAGAGAAACCATAACCATGTACTATGACTAGATCACTTGCACGCAAGTGTCCTCAAAGAATAAGTCAATAACACGTGCTCGCAAGAGCGAGATGTTACAAAGTTATTATAGCTAAAACCTCATGCTATGAAAATGAATGCGCTGTGGGAAATGCTTGGTTTCAATAATGTTTACTAAAGGTTCAAGAAGTGAGGATACCAATATTAGTGTAGTTTGAATTGACCATTAATGAATTTGGGGTTTCCCACTTCAATGAGTGGTGTGGAGAAAACAAGCTTCCATCCTTCCACGTACCAAAAAGTTGGAGATGAAAAAATAATTTGAAAGATAACAAGAAAATGCTATAAATGAAAGACAATGGTAAGACCAAGAATAATGGAAAGGGAAATACCATTTAAAATCACTTTTACAGGAATATTGAAGTACTACCCATGATGAAGGACACAAAATGGTTTTTGGACTAGCTCCATGGATGGATTATTCTATTATTGACAATATGAATGACCCATTTTCTCCAATGATCCTACTAGAATATACTTTTGGGACTAGATGTCCCCCAACTCTTATCAATATTTGAATAAATTATTGGTGAAGACTTTGAACAAGGTTATGGTTGTCACGTCCCAAACCACCAACAGGCCGGGAAATGACACTACAGGATGTCTCTCTTAGCTTCGATACCATTTTGTAATTTCCCCAGCCACCAACAGTCAGGGCAACGTCACTACAAGACGCCTCTCTTATCTCTGATACCATTTTGTAAATTTATGTGCATGCATATCTAACATAAATTAACAGTTATAACATTCTATTCATGCCATTTATTCATGCGTAAATAATTATTAAAATATTATGACACTATATACATACATACGACATATTCTAACCATACACAAATTAATGCGGAAATAATAGTAAGCCTACACATACATAATATATGATATATCTAGGCATTACTCATCAAGTTATAAAACATGTACCTTTACAAAAAATACAATCAACATAGATTTGGTACTTATCTTTCAATAGATGAGCACCAACTACATGCATACCTTCCACGACCCTTTGAGCCTTAGACCACACTGCTCATCATGCTCAACAGTGGGTCACCCCCAAGATGGGACTAAACTCCACTGGGCAAGGGATTGCTAGGCTTGGCAAGGGCAATAGAAAAATCGCATAGGTCAACAAGAAGGATTATCTCCCAAGGCTAGCTCACACTAACAACCTACAACCTCTCATTCCCCACATTTTTGTCTCACCCTAGGAAGTGTGCCCCTTCTCTGCTCAACAGTCCTTCGACTGCCCCACTTCGATTCCAGGGATTTAAAAACAGGCTAGACAGGAATTCTCCGAGCACTATAGCTATAGTTGGGATCTCTCTGGGAAATCACTTCTCCAACAACCTCTCTCACTTGGGGAGAGTTTCTTGCAGGCCTGACAACTTGCTTCTTCAGTCCATGGGCCTGACAACCCGCCTCTTCAAACCACATGCCTGACAACCTACTTCTTCAATCCAAATTCTAAGTCAATTCTCAATAAGGTGATGGAAGCAACAAAGCTCAGTAAAGAAAATATGATGGAAGCAAGCCACACTCAGTCCAGTAACTGCGTGGATGCAACAACCAATAGTTAAGACACAACACGACTCAGGCAGTTACATGGTGCCTTCTTGTTCATAGGTCGATGATGGAGATGATGGCTCATTATGTGAATAAGTGGGTGAATTGGGTAGGGTGGCAGACTTGCGAGCAGCCGAGGGTTGCAAGAATGGAGAGGAGGAGAAACCCCCAACGAGCTGGCTTTCCTAGCTATAAAATGCACGCTCCCAAGTTGACACATGTATTCCTAAAGTCGCTTGAGTTCCACTTAGCACGCGTTCCCTTTCCCAGGAACTTAAGACAACACCTATCATGTCCACCCTAGCCTTCAGGAAATAATAATAAAATATTATTCCCTTAGAGGTAATCTCTATAGCTTATCCCCTAGGCCTAGACACTTAGCTCCCTCCCTTACCCTAGCTAGTGGAGTTTATCCCCCCATAACTCTTTCTTCATGGTTGGTCTACATGCAATAGTGTAATTTTATTAATGATATTTGCATTTACATATACAAAAATCAAGCTCATGGCCTTAAGCATCTAGGATCTCCCGCCTAATAAACATATAAGTATTCATCTTATAAACACTTGGATCACCAGCCTATAAACATAATTACAATTCAATAGGGGCTCGTCCTTGGGGTGTTACAATCTCCTCCCCTTATTTTTGCACTTTCCTCAGTGCAACTTACTTACACAACAACACCAAGATCTCCAAAATCTTAAAAAAGATGTGGGTACTCTGCCTGCATAACATCTTCATGCCCCCATGTTGCGTCCTCAGGATCGTATCAGGTTCACTGAACTTTTCTAAGCCCTATGGATTGATTTCAGAGTTGCTTTCTTTTCGGTCCAATATACCCACCAGATGCACCTGAAAAACACTTTCTTGCTCCACTTGAATCACATTCCAATCAATAACATGATTAGCATCAGGTACATATTTCTTAAGCAATGACACATGAAATACATTATGTATAGACATGCATGTAGGCAATGCAAGCCTATATGCTACTAGACCAATCCTCTCTAGGATTTCAACCGACCCACAATATCGAGTTGCCAACTTTGAACAATTTCCCAACTTCAGGGAGCTTCAGTTGGCCTTCACTCTCAGGAATACATGATCCCCTTCTTTAAATTGTATGTGATTTTTGTTCTTATCAGCATAACTTTTCTACCTGTCTTGGGAAGCCTTCAAATTATGATTAATCTTCAACATTTTCTCTTCCATTTCCTTGAGAAACTCTGGCACAACCACTTCCCTATCCACTGGGTTGTCCCAACTTACTGGGGTGTTGCACTTTCTTCCATAAAGTGCTTCAAACAGGCTCATCTTTAGTGATGATCGATACCCATTATTGTGGGCAAATTCTACCAAGTGTAGATAATCTTCCCATTTAGATAGTTTGTCCATCACATAAATCCTTAGCATGTCCTCTATCACTTGGTTCACCATTTCTGTTTTCCAATCCAATTCAGGATGATATGTTGTACTGGAGTTCATATTTGTTCCGAACCCCTTGAATAACCCATTACAAAACATTGAGGTAAACTTTGGGTCTCTGTCAGACACAATTGTCTTGGGTACGGCATGGAAGCATGCCACTTCCCTCATTTAAATATCAACAACATTGGTTTCTTTATGAGTATTCTTTATAGGAATGAAATGGATAGATTCAGTAAGATTGTCCACCACCATCATGATTGCATCATGATGCTTCTTGTTCTAGGAAATCCCGTGATGAAATCCATTGTTACAACTTCCCATTTCCACTTAGGAATGGGTAATGGTTGTAGCAAACCTGTTGGGTGTCTATGCTTAGCCTTTACCTTTTGACATTCCAAGAATTTGGGAATAAAATCAACAACTTTCTTCTTCATGCCTGGCCAATAATATTGGCTTTTGACTGTTGAGATTTTTTTTTGATATCCTGGGTGTCTCGCATAAGGTACATTGTACATTTATTTTAAAATTTCACTCCTCAATTCATAAGAGTTGGGTACATAAACTTGGTTTATGTATAGGAGGATTCCATCCATTCCCAATTCATAATCCTCAACTTTCTGCTACATTTTTCCTTGCTACAATTTTGTTACCAATTCCATGTATTGCAAATTTGATTTTGTAGCCTCTGCAAATCTATATTTCAAATCTGATTGGTACATGATAATGGCAGTATCATGCAGTTCATGCACTCTCCTACTGAGTGCATCAACGACTTTGTTCTCTTTCCCCTTGATATCCTTTATATCAAAGTCATGTTCACTGGGAAACTCTAACCATCTGCTTTGCCTGGCATTTAGAGTTGGTTGATAAAAAAAATACTTTAGACCATTATGGTTTATCCTCACCTCAACCCTCTTTCCCATGAGGTAGTGAC
This sequence comes from Picea engelmannii, assembly GCA_009831015.1. NCBI lineage: Eukaryota > Viridiplantae > Streptophyta > Pinopsida > Pinales > Pinaceae > Picea > Picea engelmannii. Next base: position 924,462 of record ML780229.1, on the reverse strand, counting down.
TACACTTCTTCAAAGAGTGCACTATGGCTGCCAACTCCAAATTGTGAGTGTCATAGAGCCTTTCATGCTCCTTCAACTTCCTTTATTCATAACATACAACAAACCCATTTTGACTGAGGACTCCACCTAGTCCTTCTTTACATGCATCTATGCATACAATGAAGTCTTCATTTGGATCTTCAATCCTCATAATTGGAGCATTGATTAACAGTTTCTTCAATCGCTGGAAGCTTCTTTCATATTCTTTTGTCCATTGAAATTTCTTCCCCTTCGTTTGCAAGGAAGTGATGGGGTGAGGTATTCTTGAAAACCTTGCAATGAACCTTCTGTAGTAGCCAACTAGACCCATGAAGGATTTGACTTCTGTCACATTCTTTGGTTTCATCCACCTTTTAATGGACTCAATATTTTTAGGGTCCACTACTATCCCTTCATCATATATGATATGCCCCAAATAGTGATTTATATTTTGATAAAATGAGCACTTGCTCAGTTTGGAATACAACTGATGCTCCCTTAGCACTTGCAACACCATTCTCAAATGATTCTCATGATCTTATTCCAACTTGGAATATACAAGGATGTCATTCAAAAAGAGAATTAAAAACTTGTCTAAATATACTCGGAAAAAAACCATTCATTAAGCACATGAAAATAACTGGTGCATTTGACAACCCAAATGGCACCATTGTGAACTCATAATGACCATACCTTGTCCTGAAGGAGGTCTTGCTGATATCTTCCTCTTTAATCCTTACCTGATGGTATCCTGACCTGAGATCTATCTTGGAAAATATATTTGTATCCTTCAATCGATCAAAGAAATAATCAATCCTTGGCAGATGATACTTGTTCTTTATAGTTAATTTATTCAACTATCTGAGTCGATGCACAATCTCAACTTCCCATATTTCTCTTTCACGAACAATACTGGGGAACCCCAAGGTGACACACTTGGGAATATATACCCCTTCTCCATAATTTCTTCAAGCTGCATTTGCAAATCCTTCAGTTCTGGTGTACTCATTTGGTAAGGAGTCTTTGACACTGGAGCTACTCCAGGCATTAAATTGATAGAGAAATCAATATCTCTCTTTGGGGTTAGTCCTGGTACATCATTGAACACATCTTCAGAATATTCCAGGACTGCATAATCCTCCAAATTTGACATCTTATCCTTATATGCTTCCTCCATATGGGCTGCAAATATTTGACAACCTTTCCTATAGAATTTCTTCAGTTGCATTGCTGAAATTTCTTTGATAGTCACCGCCCTAGGAATTCCTTGGTTTGTTCTCTGATTTCTTTCTTCATCTAGGAAAGTGAATACCTTGTTACAATAGTCTAATATGGCACGGTGTTGGTCTAACCAATCCATACCAAACATGCAGTCATAAGAGCCTAAAGGAAAGATGTTCAAATTTACCCTTGTGTTCAGTCCATTCATGTCCATAAGACATGAATTAACCATCTCATTGACTTTCTTTTGGCTCCAGTAGCTAGCTACACCAACCAAGATTTTCCATTCTTGTTACTTGGAAAATGCAAAATKTCTACCATCTTAGGATCTTTATAACTATGAATAGCTCCTGAATCAATTAAAATAGTAATGGTTTTGTTGTTGATCATACGTTCCACTTCAATCATATGTGATTGATACTTTGCTTGCTTGTTGTCTAGGGCTGCATAGATCCTTGGTATATTTCTTCCCATGTCCCCCATAATTTCAGCTCACTGAACATTGTGAACAACTCTCACTTTGTCACTTCTGTGAGGACAATTTCTAAACATATGATCACATTTACAACCCCAACATTGAATAGGTTGTTTCCTTGGCCTTTGACCACCCGTCTCAATCATTCTGGGTTCTCTAGAAGTTGGTTGTCGCTGAGGATTATTTCTGAAGAATGGTGGCTTAATTCCCTTCTTCCTCTGATCGATCTTGAATTTATGCTTTTCTTCCCAATATTTTTGGAAAGTTGGCCTTGATTTTTACTGATCATATAGGCACTTAGCTTGCCTTATGGTCTCCTCCAATGTTTTTGGATCATCATATTGTATTTTTTCACTGATGGATGGCCGAAACCCACTCAAATACCTCTGAATACAGACTATCCCATCCTTGATGAAAGAGGCATACTTCATCAATTCTAAAAACCTTCTTTTATACTCATCAATGGACATACTTCACAGCTTGAGTTCAAATAACTCTTTCATTTTCTTATCATAGTACCTCTTAGTCAATTACTTCTTTTCAAAATACTTCTTGAATTCCCTCCAAGTAACATATTTCTCTTTAATGTGTTTCACCCACACAAGCTGGTCCCACCACATGGATGCCTTACCTTTGAGTTGATCTATGGAAATTATTCCCTCTGCATGAGAAGAATAATTATGAAATTGAAAATACTTCCTCATGCCCCACAACCATGTCTCTGCATCGTCATCCTTCTTGTGCTCCCCATCAAATATAAGAGGTTTTATTTTGTTCAGTTATCCTCATAGCTCACCCATCCCAAACTTCTTATGATTCCTAACAGGGGATAGACTTGAGTTGTTGTATGTTGTCTTATTGGAATGCCTCAGGGAGTGTTGGTGATGTCTGCTATCACTTTTTGTTCTTTTATGACTTTCATATTTTCTTGAGCCACTCTCCTTATCCAATTTATTTTATATTATTTCTAGGCTTCGCATCAACTTTATGTTGAATTATCCCTGTTGCTCCCTGGCCTTCATGATCTTTTTTTTATATGCTCGGTGAGTTTGGACATCTTTCTGCAAATTTTCAATGATTTTTATCATGTTCCCTTCTTTATCTATCTCTTCTCCATGCCCATTGGAGTTTGATCCTTCAACTCCCAAATGGACATCCATTCCTCTAATTTCATTTTATGAACTATAAGCACCATGTGCCTCCTCCATTTCTCTACACTATGTGACAATTCAGTTCGGTTCTGACAATCGTTAATTATGCGAAATGTGCAGTCAACCAATTTTTTTATGAGGATAATAGAATTTAAATTTTTTCCAGAATAAACCAATTTGATTCAATAAAAGCAATATTAGATTCCATTTTCAATGGTTCTTGGTCAATCAAGAAGCCCTTCAGGATTCTATCTCTAAACCCAGCTCTGTTCTGCAACAAAATTTCGGGCGTTAACCCCTCTTTTCTTCTGCCCTTCGTTCACATGGGACCACGACTGTGATGCAACGCTTATGATTTGGGTGCTTATCCGGAGCCTTGAAACTTTGGGCTCCATGCTTCAGAGGTTTCCCTTTTTCCGTATGTCCCAACATCACAGAACAATGAACTGTAGAATGCACGAAGAATGACGGATCTACGGTCCACATTCCTTGCTCCGATCTATGGTGGATAGGAGCTTCAGAAATTTCTTCCTKCTATTGCTTCATGCACCATTTCCTCTGAAGTGTCAAGTCTCGGGACTTCATGATCCGGTGCCATGTGTCCACTAGGGCCCATGGTTTCCATGCTTGAACTAATAAATACTGGAAACGTCACTTCAAACTTTATACTTTTTCAAATTATGGGGACATGGGTTGGCGATTTTGGAGTAACCTGCCAATCGTTCCGTAATTTTGCCCATGCTGACACATAGCCCTTCTAGGAAACCGTGGTTTGGATTGCGGGACCGCCTTGTAGAATTATCTACCGCGCAACTTCGATCTCTGTAATGCCTCCTGACCATCGATCTTGATAGATCGTTATCAAAGTTAATGCGGGCCCGATCTAGTTAACTTATTCTCCATGTTTAACTACCTTGCGCCACCACCAGGAGCGCCACGTGGTAGGAAACACGAAGCCGACACGTGGTCCAATCAGGCGGGTGACATATGTCATGTTCTAACTGCATTTCTATCTTACAAGGGTTCTTAACTCACTGACACATGGCACACATGCTATATTTCGACGTCATCCTTAGTGACGTCAATAGGCCATGTCACTGCACGACTTCGGGCTTCGGGAGATTTCACCTTAGCATACCCCATTTCTCACAAACACCTAATTCTTGAGCAAGCTGATCTTCTGAGACGTGTCTCCTTCGACGAATGATCCATATTGTCTTTGAAATTCGAGACTTTAGAGATTCGGGCTTCGGGACTTCGGTAGTTTCCACTCTATTCACACCTTGTTTCTCCCGAATGTCGTATTCTCGAACAAGTTGATCTGCCGACACATGTCCCTTTTGATGAATGGTCCGAATGAACTCAAGACTTCAAGACTTTGGGAATTTGCGCATCAACACACTCCATTTGTCTCGAATGTCGAACTACCGAACAAGTCGATCTTCTGACATGAGTCTCCTTCTTGGATCGATGGACAAGACTTGCATGAAGTTCGCTCTATGTCCTCTACATATGACCGAGAGTTGTGACCTCGGCTTAACCTTTGGGTTCTTATCACACTTTGCAAGATCGACAATCGTTCTTTAATGGACCGTGAAGATCAACATCTAGGAGTGATTGCAGAAACTCAACTTGCTCACGCTTTAATTTCTTTCCAGATATCCGTAATACGAAGATGCTCGTCTGTAGTGGGATCAATATCCACTGTTGATCTATTGATCTAGCAAGATCAATGATCCTAATGGATTGCAGAGTCTCAACTTGTTCACACTTTAATTTCCCTTGAGATTTTCGCAATGGTTCCCCATCGTCGATCTCCCTTCAATGAGATCTGATGGTCATGACTTAATCTTCGCTTGATCTGACGACTTATCTTTCACTCAACTAGATCTAACATCCCAACACCATGAATGTTGTGATTTATTTCTCTGTGGCCATTTCTTAAAATTGTTACACCTCCTGTGTTTCCAAACACAGTCCAAGTATTCTTTCCCAAAACTTTTGCTTCAACTTCCACTAACATGGCCCATCCAGGCTCAATGTTGAAACCATGGCTCTGATACCATTTTGTCACATCCCCAACCACCAACAGGCTGGGAAACGTCACTTCAGGATGTCTCTCTTAGATATGATACCATTTTGTAACGTCCCTAGCCACCAACAGGTCGGGCAACATCACTACAGGACGTCTTTCTTAGCTTTGATAGCATTTTGTAAATTTATGTGGATGCATATCTAATGCAAATTAACAGTTATAACATTATGTTCATGCCACTTATTCATGCAGAAATCATTATTAAAACATTTTGACACTATATGCATACATACGACATATTCTAACCATACACAAATTAATGCGGAAATAATAATAAGACTACACATACAACATATATGATATATCTAGGCATTACTCATTAAGTTATAAAACATGTACCATTACACAACATACAATCAACATATATTTGGTACTTATCTTTCAATAGATGACCACCGACTACGTGCAAACCTTCCACGAACCTCCCATCGTTAGACCATGTTTCTCATCACGCTATGAAGTGGGTCACCCCTGAGCTGGGACTAAACTCTACTGGGCGATGGATTCCTAGGCTTGGCAAGGGTAACAGTAGAGTTCCACAAGTTGATAGGAAGGATTATCTCCCATGGCTATCTCACACTAACAACCTACAACCTCTCATTCCCCACATGCCCGTCCCACCCCAAGAAGTGTGCCCCTTCTCTTCTCAACAACCCTTCGGCTGCCCCACTTCCCTTCTAGGGCTTCAACAACAGGCCAAACAAGAAGTCTTTGAGCACTATAGTTGTAGTTGGGATCCCTTTGGGAAATCACTTCCCCAACAACCTCTCTCACCTGGAGAGAGTTGATTACAGGCATGGCAACCTGATTCTTCAGTCCACGGGCCTGATAACTCACCTCTTCAAACCATAGGCTTGACAACTTGCTTCTTCAATCCAACTTCTAAGTCAATTCCCGATAACTTGATGGAGAAAACAAAGATCAATAAATAAAAGATGATGGAAACAGGCCACACTCAGTCCAAGAACTGTTGGTTGGTTGCAATGACCGATAGTTAAGATACAACACAACTCTGGAAGTTATATGGTGTGTGCTTGTTCATAGGTCGATGATGGAGATAATGGCTCAGTACATGAGTCAGTGGGTGAATTTGGTAGGGTGGTAGACTTGTGAGCATGCAAGGGTCATGGGAATGGAGATCTGATGGTCATGACTTAATATTCACTTGATCTGACGACTTATCTTTCAGTCAACTATATCTAACAGCCCAACACCATGAATGTTGTGATTTCTTTCTCTGTGGCCATTTCTTAAACTTGTTACACCTCCTGTGTTTCCAAACATAATCCAAGTATTCTTTCCCAAAACTTTTTCTTCAACTTCCACTAACATGGCCCATCTAGGCTCAATGTTGAAACCATGGCTCTGATACCATTTTGTCACGTCCCCAGCCACCAATAGGTCGGGAAACGTCACTTCAGGACGTCTCTCTTAGATATGACACCATTTTGTAACGTTCCTAGCCACCAACAAGCTGGGCAACGTCACTACAGGACGTCTTTCTTAGCTCTGATACCCTTTTGTAAATTTATGTGGATGCATATCTAATGCACATTAACAGTTATAACATTTTGTTCATGCCACTTATTCATGCAGAAATCATTATTAAAACATTTTGACACTATATGCATATAGACGACATATTCTAACCATACAGAAATTAATGGAGAAATAATAATAAGACTACACATACAACATATATGATATATCTAGGAATTACCCATTAAGTTATAAAACATGTACCATTACACAACATACAATCAACATATATTTGGTACTTATCTTTCAATAGATGACCACAAACTACGTGCAAACCTTCCACGAACCTCCCACCCTTAGACCATGTTTCTCATCACGCTATGAAGTGGGTCACCCCTAAGCTGGGACTAAACTCTATTGGGCGATGGATTCCTAATGGCAAGGGAAACAGTAAAGTCGCACAAGTCGATAGGAAGGATTATCTCCCATGGCTATCTCACACTAACAACCTACAACCTCTCATTCCCCACATGCATGTCCCATCCCAGGAAGTGTGCCCCTTCTTTTCTCAACAACCCTTCGGCTGCCCCACTTCCCTTCTAGGGCTTCAACAACAGGTCGAACAAGAATTCTCTGAGCACTATAGCTGCAGTTGGGCTCCCTTTGGGAAATCACTTCCCCAACAACCTCTCTCACCTGGAGAGAGTTGACTGCAGGCATGACAACCTGATTCTTTAGTCCACGGGCCAGACAACTCACGTCTTCAAACCATAGGCTTGACAACCTGCTTCTTCAGTCCAACTTCTAAGTCAATTCCTGATAACTTGATGGAAAAAACAAAGATCAGTAAAGAAAAGATGATGGAAACAAGCCACACTCAGTCCAAGAACTGTTTGTTGCAATGAACGACAGTTAAGATACAACACAACTATGAAAGTTATAGGGTGTGTGCTTGTTCAGAGGTCGACGATGGAGATAATGGCTCAGTATGTGAGTCAGTGGGTGAATCAGGCAGGGTGGTAGACTTGTGAGCATGCAAGGGTCATGGGAATGGAGATTTGATGGTCATGACTTAATCTTCGCTTGATCTGATGACTTATCTTTCACTCAACTAGATCTAACGACCCAACACCATTAATGTTGTGTTTTCTTTCTCTGTGGCCATTTCTTAAACTTGTTACACCTCCTGTGTTTCCAAACACAGTCCAAGTATTCTTTCCCAAAAACTTTGCTTCAATTTCCACTAACATGGCCCATCCAGGCTCAATGTTGAAACCATGGCTCTGATACCATTTTGTCACATCCCCAGCCACCAACAGGTTAGGAAACGTCACTTCAGGATGTCTCTCTTAGATATGATACCATTTTGTAACGTTCCTAGCCACCAACAGGCCGGGCAACGTCACTACATGACATCTTTCTTAGCTCTGATACCATTTTGTAAATTTATGTGGATGCATATCTAATGCAAATTAACAGTTATAACATTCTGTTCATGCCACTTATTCATGTAGAAATCATTATTAAAACATTTTGACACTATATGCATACAGACGACATATTTTAACCATACACAAATTAATGCAGAAATAATAATAAGACTACACATATAACATATATGATATATCTAGGCATTACTCATTAAGTTATAAAACATGTACCATTACACAACATACAATCAACATATATTTGGTACTTATCTTTCAATAGATGATCACTAACTACGTGCAGACCTTCCACGAACCTCCCATCCTTAGACCACGTTTCTCATCACGCTAAGAAGTGGGTCACCCCTGAGCTGGGACTAAACTCTACTGGGCGATGGATTCCTAGGCTTAGCAAGGGAAACAGTAAAGTCGCACAAGTCGATAGGAAGGATTATCTCCCATGGCTATCTCACACTAACAACCTACAACCTTTCATTCCCCACATGTCCGTCCCACCTCAGGAAGTGTGCCCCTTCTCTTCTCAACAAGCCTTCGGCTACCCCACTTCCCTTCTAGGGCTTCAGCAACTGGCTGAACAATAATTCTCTGAGCACTGTAGCTGCAGTTGGGCTCCCTTTGGGAAATCACTTCCCCAACAACCTCTCTCACCTGGAGAGAGTTGATTACAGGCATGACAACCCGATTCTTCAGTCCACGAGCCTGACAACTCACCTCTTCAAACCATAGGCTTGACAACCTGCTTCTTCAGTCCAACTTCTAAGTCAATTCCCGATAACTTGATGGAAAAAACAAAGATCAGTAAAGAAAAGACGATGGAAACAAGCCACACTCAGTCCAAGAACTGTTGGTTGCAATGACCGACAGTTAAGATACAACACAACTTTGGAAGTTATAGGGTGTGTGCTTGTTCAGAGGTCGACGATGGAGATAATGGCTCAGTACGTGAGTCAGTGGGTGAATCGGGCAGGGTGGTAGACTTGTGAGCATGCAAGGGTCATGGGAATGGAGAGGAGGAGGGTGGTAGACATTAAAACTATTTTCCATTAAGTATAATCACAATATAAATACAATTACAAGTAGCTTAAGATAGATAGTTATCTTAACTACACAATCGAGACAGTATAAAATTCAAAACCAAACTAATTATATTATAAGTATTATTCCAACACCTTTCTATACACTCTGAAATCTTCCCCCTTTCAACTCATTTAAGACAACAATGCTTCTGACCATCATTAACAAATTTGTATAATTGATGCTTCTTGACTACCACAATGTATATCCTCCACACTGAATTATCCTATGAATACACTCCCATCTGATTAATAGATATTTTCAACAATCAATCATACAACTGAACTTCGTGTTCTCTTAGCACAAAGAACATTGAGAAACACCAATTTAACTTACACTACATAACTGCCCTTTTCGCTTTTGACGTATTCGTACTCCTTCAATCTAGTAAAAGGTGAATAAGAATATGGAATCATTGACGCTTAAAGAAGACCCTGTATTAACGAGTCATTCCTTATTGCTACCAGACTTTGCAGCAATGGTGATCGAGTTGGCTTCTTCAACAGCTTGGCTAAGAGGTTATGTCCGAATACCTTATGCATGAAAATGATCCTCGGCTATTATCGCTGCTGAAATAATTCACGCTTTCTTCTTAGAGCTTACATGTACAAGAAGGGGCGCCAAACAAACAATATAGCCTCTCTCTACTCTTCCAAGCTGGCTGTAGACAACTCCTTTGTATACTGCGTAATCCCCAACAAGCTTTGCTGGTTGAAACTCCTTACCAACGATCTTGATTTAAGTCTCTAGCGATTTCAATCTCAGCGGTCGGAATACAAAAAAGACTTCTGAACATGAACGATTCAGATCAGAAAATTTGGATCATCGTTTCCATTTGGCAGCAGATCTCACTCGCAAACACACAGATTTTCACCACGCAGATATATCTCAATCAATCTCTCTTAATACTCACAGGAAACAATAACCTCACACTAGTAAATAAAAAACACTCCACTCTCATCTTCCTGGGTCTCCGGTCTCCGTAAGGGAGATAAGCCCAGAGCACTAGGCTCTAATATCAAATTGATTTCCAAATTGCAAATCAAATAACAGAACTCTAATATCAAATTGATTTCCAAATTGCAAATCAAATAACAGACCTATATTTCATATATAATATAAATACAATTACAAGTAGGTTAAGATAGATAGTTATCCTAACTATATAATTAACTATATAATCTAGATAGTTGAGATAATCAGTAACAAACTCAAACCCAAACTAATTTTATTGTAAGTATTATTCCAACATAAAAAGGGTTAAATCTATCCATATTGGAAATAGATGTTATGTATTCAAATTTTTTATTTTTTTAAGACAACTAATTTCCGGATTTTCTTCAGATTTTAAGAGCATATGATCAGTTATTGGCCATTACCGTATATATAACAGTGTGAGTACGATTGGAAAGATTATCCATCGAGATTTATTTTTCCAGATTTTAAGAGCAGATGGTCAGTTATTTGCCATTACCATATATATAACAGTGTCAATACGATTGGAAAGATTATCCAACGAGAGATTTTTTCCAGATTTTAAGAGCAGATGATCAGTTATTGGAAAGATTATGCAACGAGAGATTTTTATCGAGCAGATGATTCATTATTGGCCATTACCATATATATATATATATATATATATAAATGTCAGTACGATTGGAAAGGGAAAGATTATCCCAGGAGAGATGTTTTTTCAGTTTTTTTAAGAGGAGTTATTTACCTTGCCATTATCATACTAGTTACGCTGAAAGGCGTACACCTATTGACAATGAGTACAATTAATCATTTTTTAATCTAAAATTCTAATCTGATGGCTAACAATTGAAAATGCTGGCATATTTTTAGTCGTCCTCCCAAATCAATGAATGTGATTTTCTTTTCATAACTTCCTTGTATTTTTGAATGCATCAGTTAACCTGTTTACCTTTTAACATTTGCCTAATCATATTAAGAAATTACTGTAGCACTATATGATTGCCACGTTTAAATGATTAAACTTTGCTGACTGTAGACGCTCATTTTCTGATTGTGCGTTTCATTTTCTGTCCGTGCCTTTCGGCATTCATCAGCCACATCCACTGTTTTGAGTGGCTGTACTAGTAACTGTAAGTTTTATCCATCCTGAGTTAAGTTAATGATTTTCTTAATGTATGGTTTTCAATGCAATATAAAATACAACATTACATTTATTCCGTCAATTAAATCATTCACCCGAAAAAACAGCATAGGGAAAATGACATTCAATTTTGAATATGCAAATGAACGGCAAAATGAAAAAACATTCAATTTTGAATATGCAAATCAGCGGCCAAGGATTTCCCGTTGATTCTTCAATTATTAGCTTTCTGGTTTGCAAGCAATTTCCTCTAGTTAAACGCGCTCTTTTTTGCCTCGGCTCGCAGTTTGCCAGCGTGCTGTCCTTAGGGTTTGGTGCAGATTGGGATATTCGTTTCTAAGGTTGGTTGTTTTCTCCAGACAAATTGACTCTGGTAATGGCAATTGCGAAGACAATGGCAACAACTGGCGGTGAAAGCAAATCGCCCATCCGCAGAGGGAAGACGGCGACTTTCGAGAAAAATCTCCAAATTTCAGAAGAGCGTAGTCTCAGTAATAGGGAGCTCATGGATGGCCTTCGTCCTGCTGTCAGTGGCGTGAAAGCCAAGGGCCATAAAAAGTCATGTCTACCTACACACACAAATTCCCTTACAATAAAAAGTCTTCTTCATACATGCCCAACTTTGTCTTTTTGATGTATTGTACACCCACACAAATTCTCTTACAATAAAAGGTCTTCTTCATACAAGGCCAAGACAACTTTATCTTTTTGATGTATTGTACACTCACACAAATTCTCTTACAATAAAAAGTCTTCTTCATACATGGCCAAGACAACTTTATCTTTTTGATGCATTGTTGTACTTCATAACTGGAATTAAAATGTTTCATTCCTGAGTTACATATCATCCACCTCACTATTGTATGGAGGAATTTCCACCTTAGTCTCTAATCCACCTCACTATTGTAAAATGTTTCATATATGAGTTACATATCATCCACCTCACTAATGTATGGAAGAATTTCCACCTTAGTCTCTACTCAAAGAGAAGATTCCAACTTTTGGATGTACAACCACATTTTCATTTTCAATTTGAGGTTGGAATGACTTCTAAGGATTCCAATTCAACCACATAAATTTGTATGGAATCACAATTTTTTGTTGTTTAATTTGTGTTGAAAAACTCTTGGGACATTTGGATTATACAGAATTAACCACTCAAATCTATAAAACTTGAAAATATGAGAGAAAGCATATTGCACACAACACAATTCAATTCCTATTTCATAGAAAAATGGAGGTTACATATATGACATCCAGATCACCGACTCCTAGCAATTTAGATTCTAAGAAAGTGGATCTGATTAGCTAAAAATAGTTAACCTAGAAACTCACACTTACAACAACTGTAAACATGATCTCAGAGTTAACCTAGAAACTCACAGTTACAACAACTGTAAGCATTATCTCTAACACCCTCCCTTAATGCTTACATTACAAATATTACAATCACAAATTACAAAACATAACAAAAGGTTACAACACAAATTTTGTCATGTTTGTCTCACTGGTCCTCATACGTAGTTACACCCATCTCTGAACTTCATAGACACACTCTTTATCTCCATAATCTTCGAGCTACCAATTCATCCAACACAAATACAATAACTTTCGACCATCTTTGAAGTATTTATAGGATCGATGATGCTAAACTACCTCGAAGAATAGTATCGATACTGAAACATTCAGTAATTGATCTTACAAAATGACCTTTTTACACACTCACCAACATAATGATAACCCATAACTAATTATCTTGGAGCACCTAAGTACAACAAGACCTTCCAACATTTAATGGACTTACCGACATACTCAAACCAGTAATGCATTCTTATAGCACCAAAGCACATCAAGAACTACAAGATTGAATTAGGTTACTCTGTTCTATATATGGTTCTTCATCATTCATTTTACACACTACACTTAAACAATAACACATTACAAAACAAAAAATCCACAAATCTACATATGAACAAGCTACACACTCCATAAAACAATGAACTTCAAACACTGATATGTAGCTGCCATTCAACTGATTTCAGGTTTCGATTCAAATTTCCAAAACACCGGCTGTGAATGCGATGTAATCCGTGTCTCCAAAAGGCTAACAAAGATTGTAGTAGATAAGGAAATGATTGTGGCCACAAGGATTGATTTTCCACAAGCATATAGGATTCCACGATTTTCCCATAAGGGCTAAAAACCTCTTGCAAACATCTATCATCGATGGATCGTGCATGTCCTTCAACTCAATATCAATCATTGAACAAGAGAACCTGAGACCAACATTCAGCTGCTGGGAATAACAGCGTTGACAGAACATTATATAATTTCCTTCCCTTCAATACATTCAACAAAAAGATTTACAGAGATCTGAAAGCCAAAAAAATTGAGTAGATTTGATTGCTTCCACATGTTATATATCTATCGTGCTTATGCTCGATTTCCTCCACTCGTGATTGTTGCTCATCCTGTACAGTGATGGCTCTTCATTGCAGATGACGGCTGTGACGTGCGCTTGGATCCCAGTCTTCACGCAATGACAACTCGTGACTCCTCTTGCTAGCAAATAGATTCACGGTTCACACAGGCGACTGTGACTGTAATCACATGCACTCCCTTTAATCGAATTCAAATAGATTTCAAAAATGATCCACACAAAACCACTAAAATTTTTCACACGGGCAAAATAAATATAAACTTGCATAATTTTTTTTTGGACAATCACTACAAAAATCCTACATATGTACAAAGGATTAGAATCATATTTATTTCGTCTTCCTGGGTACTCCCATGAGGGATTAAGCCTAGCCAAGCTCTGATACCAACTTGAAAATATGAGAGAAAGCATATTGCACACAACACAATTCAATTCGTATTTCATAGACAAATGGAGGTTACATATATAACATCTAGATCATCCACTCCTAGCAGTCTAGATCCTAAGAAAGTGGATCTGATTAGCTAAAAATAATTAACCTAGAAACTCATAGTTACAATAGCTTTAAGCATTATCTCATAGTTAACCTAGAAACTCATAGTTACAACAACTGTAAGCATTATCTCTAACAATAAATCCAACAATTTCTGGTCAGATTTCAGGCAAAACTAAACAAAAAGCATCCCCAGAAAAGGGCCAAAAAGTAGAACAATTAGACTACTTTTGGGAGGACTTTGTTTAACTATTCTAGGTTTTGACTCTTTTCATCGAAATCCGACCACATAAATTTGCATAAAAAAACGCTTGAGACACTTGGATTATATAGAATTAACTACTCAAATTTGTAGATCCAACAATTTCTTGTCAGATTTCAGACAAAACTAAACATAAAATATCCTTGACAAATAGCCAAAACTTAGAACAAGTAATCTACTTTTGAGATTCATTCTCCATCTCATTCTCCATCTAAGAGAGAGCCTTTACCATAAATTATGTACAAAGTCCAACAATTACATTGAAAACATTCTCGATCTAAGAGAGAGCCTTTACCATAAAGTATGTACAAAGTCATACAATTACATTGAAAAGGAATATCTCATGCCAATTTGAATTAAATTGAAATGAAATAACAAAATTAATGAAAACACAACATAATTTTATTAAGTTCAATTTATCATAGATAATGACTAATTAAAAAAAAACAACCAAATTATAAATAACAAATATTGCTATATGATGATGATGATGATTAACGTCCACTAAGACCAGATTGGTCTATCAGACCTTAAGAGGGTAAGTGATTACTTGTGATTCTTTAGAATTTTGTTTCTGTGCTCGAAAAACATTAAGAGAAACTTTCCAAGATCACCATACTTTTGTTGAGTTAAGAGGTTAGGAAGGTTGGTAGTGTGATAAATATTTTGAAAATGAGATCTGATATGGGAATAGGCTGGACAATCTAAGAGAAAGTGTTTTTCATCTTCAACCTTCTTAGTGTCACAAAGGTGACACACTCTTTCATCCCATGGTGTTTTAGGAATTGAGCAATGCCCAGTTTCACTATGGAGCTCATGAGAATTTGTTCTTATTTTAGCAATGCTTATTTTTTTCTTTACACTTGGCAAAACAGATAGATAATTTTGATCTTCTAGATTAGGGTTGATTACGTCTTTATAATACCCTAATTTTTTTTTCCCTCTAACTCTTTATCACACCACATTTTTTCCTTAAATTTTGATTTGACATTTTTTTTAATAGTATCTTTATTCTGCAAAATGATTTCTTCCATGATTCCCCAATAATCTAGCCAATACCAAGCGTCTTTATGCCATCCTCGCTTGAGTCGATGGTGGTTATGACTTGATATTGAAGCAATTTTAGGTAGCCTCTTGTCTTTCATGTTTTTTAACCTGTTCTTATACATTAGGTATCTAGTCATAGACATGCTCTCAATGGGGGAGAGGCTTGTTTCTAAGAGGTGGATGGGATAAGGCGTATCTCCTTTAGTTTTGAGATTATAGGTTATAAAATTCTTTTGTATTTTCTCTATCTTTCTCCAGGATTCATGAGAGATACTAAAACCCCAAACTTCACATCCATAAAGAATAACAGGTGTAACTAGAGTCTCAAAGAGGAGTTTCTTCTTATCCCAACTCCAAAGATCAACTGATTTACAATTGTTTTCAAGCCCATACTAAGCTTTCCATCCCCCAATAATCCTTTTCTCAATGCTATAATTCCAATTGAGCTTTTGGTGAATATCAATTCCAAGATATTTGTATGAATTCACTTCCTCCAAGTTTTTGTTGTCATATACAAAGGTATCATAAGGGATCTTATTGGATTTAATAATCATGACCTTAGTCTTATTAGTATTAACAGTCATACCCATATTGGAGGAAAAATCCTTGAGGATTCCTAGTTGGTTTTCAAGATCATGGGGACTTCTTGCCATAAGAAGGATATCACTGACATAAAGAAGAAGATTTATGACTATACCAGTGAGAGTAGGGCTGACACAACCTACTTTTTCCAAGCATTCTTATAACTTATCAATGCACATGCCAAAAAGGGTAGGGGACAAGGGACAATGTTGTTTGACTCCGATATTGCAGTTAATCTCTTTTGACCATCCCTCAGTGTTTTTTAACTTAGCAATAACATTCTCATACATCCTTATTGCATCAGCCCTCAAATCGAGAGGCACTTTTATCTCTTCCAACCAATTCCAAAGGTTTTTCATAGGAACCATGTCAAAAGCTTTTCTAAAGTCAACAAAACAACAAAAAAGATTGGTTTTAGTATTACAGAACTCCTCTGTAATGATCCTAAAGGTAACAATATGGTCCACAGTTGAATGATATCTCCTAAACCTAACCTGGCCTTTAACTCTTTTACCATGACTTTCTAGCCAAATGCTAATCTTCGTTTCCAAAATAATTCCATAAAGATTGGCTAAAATCGGGCTAATCATAATGGTCCTATAATTAGAGGGAATGTTTCTATCCCCATTTTTAAAAATAGGAGCAATGAGGCTTTGTGTCCAGGGTTTAGGGAAGCCCTGCTTGGATGCTAAATTGAAGAGCTTGTGTATGTGAGGGATAAGGATTGGCCCTCCAATTTTAAAAATTTCAGCTTGGTAGCCTTCAATGTCGTTAGCTTTCCCATTTGCAAGCCACTTAACCCCGAACTCTATGTCATCTAAAGAAAAAACTTCTTCCTTTGTAGGGATAATAGGAATGGTGTCCATGGAATTAGGGAACTCGTAAAGACTTTTAAGGTAGGAATTCCAGTTCGTTAAGGGAATCCTATTATTTTCTTTAGTATTGCGTTTTAGAATTTGGCTCCAGAACTTCTTAGGATCCAACTTGTATAGTTGTGAAAGTTTCTCTTGCCTTTTATTGATATAGTATCTTTTTTTCCTTTTAATTAGGGATTTGTACGTATTGATCTTATCGAGTTTTAAGGGCTCATTAGAAGCATCCCTAATGGATTTCCTAGCAATTTTACATTCTTTATCATACCAAGGGTTGGTTGTTCTATTATTCTTTTTATAGGACACCTCGAAAGAGAACTTATTAATAGAAGTGGAAAGGGTAGTTGCAAAGTTATGATAGAGTTCTTCAATGTTGTCCTTATAAGTTAGGAGGTTTAATTTACTATTTAAATCTTTTAAGAAAATGTCAAATTTACTTTTTTCAAAGCGTAAATTTCTTTGATTATCAGAATTCTCTTCAATGGTGCTCCTATGTATGGAAACTTTTAGAGTTAGGGTTAAAGGTTTATGATCAGAGTCAAACTCATGGTCATTTAAAAGGTCAAAAGTTGCTATTTAGTTGGAAACGTGGATATCAGATATCACATAATCTACAACACTACTACCTAGCCAATGAATACATGTCATTTGGTTGGAGTTTAGCCACTTCATTACTCCATTGCAAATTATTAGGTCTTGATATCTACAGAGCTTAACCAACTTAGTACCAAACAAATTCTCAATTAGGTCTTCAGAGATTCTTTTGTAGCTATTATATAAAACAATGTCCTCATCTAGCCATAAAGGATTATGGTTGGAGTCATCACTTAAAAGAGTAGCTTGTTTAGTTGCAGTCCTAGCATTAAAGTCTCCTAGCACGAGGATATTACCTTCATTTTTCAAATTATAAATATCTTGTTCTAAATTATTATAGGGACACTTTTTATCTAGATTATTTTTCTTATAAAATGTAGAATTAATAGGTGCAAAATAACAAATTGCTATATACATCTTCTTAGCATTGGTGTCTGAAATTTCTATGCAAATGTATTGATTAAGATGGTCAATCTTATGAAGTTGAATGTGAGGAGAAATGCTTTTTCTAATATAAAAAGCTATGCCTCTTATCCCTCTACGGTGAGATTTTTTGTTCCATGCCGACCACAAGACAAATCCTTCCATGTTAGGGACGTTAGACTCCTCATGCTCCCAAGTTTAAGCTAGACAGATAATATCAATATCACCCGGGATCCAACTTATCATAGGACCTTTGCACCATGGAAAGCCATGACAATTCCAAAAAAGGATCCTGAGTGTCCCAAATTCCTATTTATTATTATTCTTCTGGTCTCTATCCCGAACAATAGCTTTTTGATTTCTAATTATTGCCCATTTTCCTTCTTTCCTGGCTTCTTTTCCCTTTTGAACTTCCTTCCTTAATTCAGCTTGGTCTTTGGGAATGAGGTCTTCATTTATAAATATTCCTGACCCTTTTAAGCTCGGAGATTTACTAAGTATGCTATATTTATGGTCATTACAACTTACTTTGACACTGATCAACCTATCTTTGCGATCAATTATTTTTCCTAGCCTCTTTGCTTCTATGAGGTAAGTTGTATCAATTTGTGATTTATTTTTTAATTCTTCTTTTACTATTGCTAGCGTATCCTCCTCTTGTTGTTTTTTTATACCAAAAATTATGAGGTTCAAGGATCTTTTGTTACGCTCATGGTCTAATTCGATTAGCTTATTCATTTCCTCTTTGATGGGTTTGATATCCAATTTGTTTTCCATATTACTGAGGGTCAAATTGTTGGTTAGTTTTTCTTTTAGCTCTTTAATCCTATCTCTCAAGTTGTGATTTTCTTCAACCCCTCCTTCTTGGGTTGATTGCTTATGTCTTACCATTTCTTGAGTTCTATCCTTCATTTTCTGCAATTCACTCTTGAACCCTAAGAATCTATCCTCTATTTGAGTTTGAATGGTATCTTTAATTTTTTTATCAATCATTGCCTCTAGATCTATTTGGAGTTTTAAGTCTCTTTCTTCACTCTTTTTTTCTAATGTTTCTAACTATATTTGGATTTTGGCATCTCTTTCTTCTCTTCTTTTTTCTACTGATTCCATATAATTGTAAAGGATCTCTAGGATGATTTTGGGGGGCCTCCCCTTGTTAGGATGAGTTTTTGGAATAGGTGGTGGAGTGCTCATATTGAAAAGAAGAGAAAAAAGATGTAAGAATTATTATTATGGATTGACTTTATCTCTCAAATCAACTTAAAAGTAAAAAGTGACTCACCTCATTTCCGGAGAAACTACAGAGATTATTCTCCATAAAAAAAAGTAAAAACCAAAAAGAAGTATTATTCTCATTCAAAACCCTAGATATATAATCTTAGAAAAAAAAAAATAAACCACAAAAAAATAATTTGAATTTAAATTTATTTTTTCAATTTAAAAAAATCCATATAGTAAAATAAATAAATATACACACTTTTTTTTTAATATATTCATGATAGAACAATCATCAAAAGTTTTACATTTCAAGTGTGTAAATATATTATCCATTATTTAAAATATACTAAAAATTTATATATTCAAGATTTGCTTAGAACATCATCCGAAAAAATTATATATTTAAGATTTGCTTAGAACATCATCTACAAGGTTTAGGTTATTTTTTAAAATTTTGTTTCTAATTTTTTTTTTCAGATTTTTAAGGTTAATTTTTTTATTTTCAAAATTTTTAAAATCGAGTTTTAATAAATATTTTAGAAAATATTTTTTACATAAAATTTTGATAAATTTTTAAATTAATTTTATACAATATATTTAATATATTTAATGAATAAAGATATCAAGATGGTTTATCATTATTT
>ML780229.1:865428-904524 GCA_009831015.1 Picea engelmannii | reverse complement strand
TATATATATATATATATATTTATTTATTTATTTATTTTTTTTAAATTGAAATTATTAAAAAATGTTATGTAAAATATGTACTTAAGTGTGTGTTGTAAGAAGATTTATATATGGATAAACAAGTTCCACATGGATTAAAGCCACTAACAAAAGGAAGATAGACCAATATATCTTTCTCCAAAAATCAATGGTATAATTTTATATGGAAAGGAAAGAAGAAAGGAAGTGAAGCATACCTTAAACTATCAGTTTTACAAAATATGCTGCTAGATTCAACTCCAATGGAGATTCTTTACTAGTTTTCTTGCACAACATATAGACAAGTTTGATTACTTTTACACCTTCAATGAGTGACAAAAAGGTTAAAGGATTTTGACCTAGTGAACAAATATGTCTACCCTTATCCATATTGTATTGCAAAAATAAGATAAAGAAATAATGTGCCTTAACTATGAGGGTTAACTACTTTCACACATTCAATGAGTACAAAAGGGGTTAAGGGATTTCGACCTGATGATCAAATACACCTATCCTTACCCATATATTGTATTCAAAATGCCAAAATAAGAAGAGGAAAATAATGTCACTTGTTGACTTTATAGTCATCCAAATAACCACTTTTCGTCAATTTTTTTGAGTTCAAAGATCCTGGGGTCATAGTTCTTGAGGTCAAGCTCATGAGGTCAAAGTTCTAGAGGTCAAATTTCCCTGGGACATAGTTCCCGAGGTCATAGTTATTGAGGTCAAAGATTCAGGGGTCATAATTCTTGAGGTTAAAGTTCTCGAGGGAAAAGTTCCTGAGGTCATAGTTCTCAAGGTTATAGTTCCCAAGGTCAAATTTCCTTAGGTCATTGTTCCTCAGGTGAAATTTCCTCAAGTGAAATTTCCTTAGGTGAAAGTTCCTAAGTTCATAGTTCCCGAGGTCAAAGTTCCTCAAGTCATAGTTCCTGAGGTCAAAGTTCCCAAGTTCATAGTTCTTGAGGTCAAAGTTCCTCATGTCATAGTTCCTTAGGTCAAAGTTCCTGAGGTAAACGTTCCTGAAGACAAAGTTCTTGAGGTCATAGTTTATGAGGTCATAGTTCCTAAGGTCATAGTTCTTAGGTTCAAAGTTCCCGAGGTAAAAAATTTTGAGGTCAAAGGTCCTCAAGTCATAGTTCTTGAGGTCAAAGTTCCTGAGGTCAAATTTCTTGAGGTCGAAGTTCCCGAGGTCAAAGTTCCTTACGTCATAGTTCCTGAAGTCAAAGTTATTGAGGTCAAAGTTCTTCAAGTCAAAGTTCCTGAGGTAAAAGTTCCTGAGGTCATAGTTCCTCAAGTTAAAGTTCCTAAGGTCATAATTCTTGAGGTGAAAGTTCCAGAGGTCAAATTTCCCGAGGTCAAAGTTCTTGAGATCATAATTCTCGAGGTCAAAAAATCCTGATATTAAAGTTCCTTAGGTCATAGTTCCTCAGGTTAAATTTCCTTAGGTCATAGTTTTTAAGGTCATAATTCTTGAGGTAAAATTCCCTAAGGTAATAGATCCTAAGGTAAAAGTTCCTAAGGTCAAGGTTTCTTAGGTCATAGTTGACCTCATGAAATTTGACCTAAGGAATTTTGACATTAGGAACTATAACCTTATGAAATTTGACCTCAAGAACTTTGACTTCAAGAGTTACAACCTGAGGAATTATGACTCGAGGAACTATGATTCGAGGAACTTTGACTCGGAGAACTTTGACTTCAAGAACTATAACCTAAGGAACTGTAACCTTAGGAATTATAAGCTCAAGAAATTGACCTTAGGAACTTTAAACTTATGAACTATGACCTAAGGAACTATGACCTCACAAACTATGACTTGAGGAACTTTGAACTTAGGAAATTTGGCCTAAGAAATTGTGACCTTAGGAACTTTGACTTCAAGAAATTTGACCTCAATAAATATGATCTCATGAACTCCATAGGAATTTTGACCTCAATAACTATGACCTCAATAATTATGACCTTAGGAACTTTGACCTCGGGAATTTTTACCTTAGGAACTATGATGTTAGGAACTTTGACCTCAGGAACTATGAACCTAGGAAATTTGACCTCGGGGACTTTGACCATAGGAACTTTGACCTCAAGAGCTATGAGCTCATGAACTATAACCTAGGGAAATTTTACCTTAGGAACTATGATCTTAGGAACTTTGACCTCGAGAACTTAACCTTAGTAAATACGACTCGAGGAACTATGACCTCGGGAAATTTGACCTCAAGAGCTATGAGCTCAGGAACTCTGACATTAGGAACTATGACCTGGGGAAATTTGACTTGAGGAACTATGAATTAAGGAACATTGACCTAAGGAACTATGACCTATGGAACTTTTACCTCAGGAACTATGACCTCAAGAACTTGACCTTAGGAACTATGACCTCAAGAGCTATGAACTCAGGAACTATGACCTTGAGAAATTTGACCTCACAAACTTTGACTTTAGAAATTTTGACTATGACCTCATGAAATACTACCTTAGAAAATTTGACTATGTTGTGAGGAAATTTGACCTTGAGAACTATGATGTGAGGAACTTTGACCTCATGAACTATGAACTTAAGAAATTTTACCTTAGGAACTTTGAACTCAGGAACTATGTCATCAAGAACTTTGATCTTAGGAACTTTGACATGAGGAAATATGACCTTAGGAATTGTAACTTGAGGAACTTTGACCTGAGGAACTATTACTTAAGGAACTTTGACCTCATAAACTATGAACTTAGGAAATTTGACCTCAAGAACAATAGATACCCCTTTTTTGCTTGAAATATGTAATTATAGACCTTTGGTGGTAATTAAGGAAATTCATCATTCAACAATGGATCATAACATCAAAGTTTCTTAGGTCATATTTCCTGAGGTTCAAGTTCCTTAGGTCATAGTTTTTGAGGTCAATTTTTTTGAGGTAAAAGTCCTTGAGGTAATAGTTCATGAGGTCAAAGTTCCTAAGGTCAAAGTTCCTTAGGTCATAGTTGACCTCATTAACTTATACCTAAGGAAATTTGACATTAGGAACTTAGGAACTTCGACCTAAGGAATTATGACCTCGAGAACTATGACCTAAAGAACTTTGAACTTAGGAATTTTGACCTCAAGAACAATGACTTTAATAAATTTGACCTTAGGAAATTTGACCTCAGGAACGTTGACCTCAAGAACTATGAACTGAGGAATTATGAACTCAAGAACTATAACTTGAGGAACTTTGACCTTAGAAAATATGACCTCAGGAAATTTGACCTTGGGAACTTTGAATTCATAAAATTTGACCTCACGAACTATGACCTCAAGACATTTGACTCCAATAACTTTGAGCTAAGGAATTAGAACTATGAAATCATGAACTATGAACTCAAGAAATTTGACCTCAGGAATTATGACCTGGGGAAATTTGACCTCTAAAACTTTGACCTAAGGAAATTTGACCTCAGGATTTATGACGTGAAGAGATTTGACTTCATGAACTATGACTATATGAACTTTGACCTCAAGAAGTTTAAACTCAGGAAGTATGACCTCAAGAACTTTGACATCAGGAACTATGATCTCAAGAACTTTGACCTCAAGAACTATGACCTCAAGAAGTATGACCTCAAGAGATTTTTCCTCAAGAACTTTGACCTCAGGAACTATGACCCAGGGAACTTTGACCCAGGAAACTATGAAATTAATAACTTTGACCTCAAGAACTATGACCTCAAGAACTTTGAATTCAAGAACTATGAGTATAGGAACTTTGGCCTCAAGAACTATGACCTTAGGAACTTTGACTGTAAGGTACCAGATGTATTATGCAAAGAAGGAACAAAAATACTATAACAATTATTAGAAAAAATAGAAAAATATAGAGCACAATGAAACAATCAATTTTAAAACTAATATGTTTATTATAATGAAATCCAAGTTCACTTGCCTATTCGAGGGGGAAACCTCTAGTAGAGCAGAGCTCAAATACAAAATGATTGTCAAGACACGACTTTCCCATTATTTCCACTCCTATTTACACTATTTCTATCTTTTAGAGAACATTATAGAGGAATATATTTCTAGAAGTGGAAACTTCTCTTAATTATTCTTACATTAGATATGTTCGCATTGTTACATATGCCTTATTTACTAATGTCATCCTTTATTTCATAGAAAACATATTATTCTACCTATGGGAGGAGTTAGGGAGGTTAGGTCCCTAACATTCCCTCCCCTTTGAAAAATAGTGTTTCCCTCAAGGATTTAGACAGGGAAATTGTTGTAGAATGGTAGCCAACTCCCATGTGGCATATTTGGGTGGTGTATCTTTCCACTTAACAAAAAATTCCTTGATGGTGCGCTAACAAAGACGATTCTTGCAGTGGTCTAAGACTACTTGCAGTTGCAACCAAATGGATCCTTTTTCATCCAATTTAGGGAGACTGGTTTGAGTCTCTCACTTAGTTCCAATCACTTTATTTAGGCAAGAAACATGAAAAACATGATGGAGCTTAAAGTGATCGGGGAGAGATAACTTGTATTCCATGGGCCCTACACACTTGAGAATTGTATAAGGGCCATAAAACTTGGGAGCGAGTTTCTAACAATGTTTGACTTTGAGTGAAGTTTTATTATAAGGTTGCAGACGAAGAAACAATTGGTCCCTTTCAAGAAATTAATGAAATGCTTTATAGCACACATGCTTCTAACAATAATTATTTCCTACACATTTCTTGCATAATTAGAGGTACAAAAAATTTTTTTTGGTTCTTATATGATAACTACATGCATGTAGGATGCCTAGCGGTCTTTTTCTATGAAGAAGAATTGAGAAGGTTGTATGGTAGCATGGGAAATGCTGAGATAGAATCTAATGAAAGAAGAGGCATGGAGGAGCCTGTAGAGATATATGTAACTATGATAATCTTGCAGAGGGAAATGCATAGCTATGGGGAATATAATGAGAAGATTACAAGAGCTCAGGAGGAGATGCTACTGAGTCTAAACATGTTGCATATAAAAGTCAACAAATAATTTTGTTCAAATCAAGCAGTTAGTTGCATACAAGTGGTAGCATTAGGATCCCATAGAAGAAGGGATGATCATGGGAATGTTGGGAAATTAAGAAGAATGAGTGGGAACAATCATTCTCTAAGTAAATACACTAGGAGAGCTCACGCAAGTTCAGGGCCAGGGAGTATCCTAAGTGTGTCTTGTTAGGAGACAGAGGAGAAGGTCGGATTCATACATATTGTAGGGTAAAATCGAGAAAATAAAGCCACCAAATTTTAATGGTGAGCTTAGAGAGGGAGAATAGGATAAGGCTTGGCCGTTGGAAATCAAGAAATGTTTCTAGCTACATGATTACCCCTCTAGGGTAGAAACTAGAATTACAACCTACCAATTATAACGAAAGGAAGGTCTCATGGAGACATAATTCAAATTTGGATATTTCTAGGAGAAATATCTATTAGAGAATTACTATGAAAGAGAGATGAAAGAGTTCTTTGAACTCAAATTGGGTAGCATGTCAATGGATGAATATGATATGAGGTTCTTTAAGCTGATGAAGTATGTTGGCTTAATAAAATAATTGTTGAAGGAAATGGAAGAGAAAATGAAAAATATCAAGTATAATTTAAAGGATTCCCATGAAAATAGAAAATTTATGCATAAAAGAACATGGTTTTCAAAGATTTTAAAGTGGGAAAACATGTATTTCTAAAAGTGAAAGAGAAAATAATTTTGCTAATATTGGGTTGCTTCCAAAAGTTGGTAGAAATATATTGTGGAACCATTGGAATCTTAGAGAATATAGGGCTATTTGAATATTTGTTAGCATCGTCGACATCCATGGGATTACATAATGTATTTCATGTGTCATTGTTAAATAAATATGTACTTGACCCTAACCATATAATTGATTAGACTATGATCCAGGTGAAACACGAAGGATACTTCTGGGTGGAACTACTGTGAATTGTAGACCGAAGAGTCAAAGTTATTAGGAACAAAGGTATAAGGATGGTAAAGGTTCAATGGACCTTCTAAGGCCCTGAAGATGCTACATGGGAGCACAGGGAGTACTCCCAATGTTTTGTCAATTTTGAATAAAATAGAATACAAGAATGTAAGAATCCATTTTGGGCAGCTAAAATTTCCAGAACCACATCTTAGATTCCTAGCCAACCAGCACTGGGGACCCTGATAAACAAATGTTACAACCCAATGGACTGAGAACAATGAAGGGGGTACA
Organism: Picea engelmannii; assembly: GCA_009831015.1. Classification (NCBI taxonomy): domain Eukaryota; kingdom Viridiplantae; phylum Streptophyta; class Pinopsida; order Pinales; family Pinaceae; genus Picea; species Picea engelmannii. Next base: position 898,279 of record ML780229.1, on the reverse strand, counting down.
TTTATTGGGTCAATAGGTTTAGAGGAACTTGAGATTGTGGTTCGAAATGTTGTTGGGGTTATAAAAATTGTAGATTTCTTATTTTTTTGAGCATTGTGATGTAAATATGTATATATATTTTGGATAGTGTTGTGCACCAAGGCCACACAAGGGGCCAAATGCTTAAACTATGATATCCCTCCTAGCCACACAAGGGGCCAACCACTTAAACTATGACATTTTAATCTTGACGTTGTAGTACCTTACATTTATGATAGATTTATCAAAGCATGGAGCATGTTCCCCCACCATAATGAGGTTTCATTAACTTTGACCAAATTCCTACTCATTTTCCTCTACCAATTAGTTTGTCAGTCAGAGTTCCTACCCCAAAGTTGGTTAGTGCAACATACCCAGCCACCCATAGGCTAGGGTACGCTACCTTCAAACCTGCCCTTGGACTTCTTTATTTTATTGATACCTTCTTTCATTAATAAGAACGCATAAGATACAAGATTTAACAACATGCACAAAAATATCTAGCAAACATGCATAATCTAATATTTAGTTAAACGATAATTAAAGTAAACAATAGAATACATTCATAAACAAATAATTATATCACAACAGAGAGAACTTATCTTTATAAAAAGGCGACACCAACTGGATGCAAACCAAGGATGTTCCACCCAACCGTAGACACCACTGCTCCAAATATCAACAACAATGTCACCCCAGAGGCAGGGCTATGAATCCAAAAGGACGGTTCCAGAGTGTACTTGGGTTCCTAAACTAGTCATCTCTCAAGCTCTCATAGGTTTCCCAACACTTGAAAATCTCCAAGTACCCAGCTCTATTCTACCTATCCTGTACCACCCTGAGAGGATGGAACTCCACCCTTCTTTGCCACGCAGTCCCTCAAGTAGTCCTTCTCCTTTTTCTAGATCCTCTAGCACAACTAGTCCAGAATCTCAATGATGGAACTCTCAGGACTTGCAGTTGTGAGAAAAACATGGCACATGCCAACACATCTCAGACATGCAGGCCCCAAGTCATGGATGGATTGCACTAGGGACCATTACAACTAACTATCCTGTGGTTAAATTCTTTAGCAGTTCGGTTTCCTTTCCCAAGACAAGACGCAGGTGAGGATGGATCAATGGATGGGTAAATGAATGCATGAAAGTGCATGAGGGAAATGAATGAATGTACAGGAAATCAAAGAACAAAACATTAGTCGAATCCCCCCATCAGACCAGAGGTGGGTTTAAGTAACTTCATGGGGAATCAAGAACCTCTTGGCCTTCCCCAAGAATCTCACGTAACTGATCCCCTCCCCTAGACAAAAGGGGGTAATTAAAATAGGAATAAACACGTATCCCCTCAATCTCCCTATCTTGTGGAATCATAACCCCCTATAACTCTAGTCGTTGTCCGTCTTGCAACCAACCATGTATTTATTATTAATAATGATAAAAGAATTACATGTATTGGGCACATTGGCCTTTTAATAACTATTTGGGCACTCTGGCCTCTTAGCATTGTAACAATACATAATTTAAAATGGGGGTTCAAAACCCGGGGTGTTACATCCCCTCCCCCTTATTTTGGAACTGTCCTCAGTGCATATACAAAGTAGATATCAAAATATCAAATTTATTCAAAACGCTGCAGGTACTCTACCTGCATGGCATATTCATGCTCCCAAGTAGCATCTTCAAGACCGTAGCATGTCCATTGAACTTTTACCATCTCTATAACTCGATTCCGGAGCATTTTTACCTTTCTGTCCAATACTCGTACCAACTGAACATGGAATTCTCCCTCCATCTCTACTTGAATGAGATGCCAATCAATAACATGGTTAGGATCATGTACATATTTATTTAGTAAAGATACATGAAATACATTAGGCACATTCATGGAAGCAGGTAATGCAAGCATGCATGCAACTGGCCCTATTCTGTCCAATATTTCAAATGGACCACAAAATCTAGCTACCAGCTTTGTACAACTACCCAATTTCAATGAGTGTTTCTTGGGCTTCACTTTCAAAAGTACATGCTACCCTACTTTAAATTCTCTATCTGTCCTGTTCTTGTCTGCATAAAATTTATGTCTATCCTGAGTTTCCTTTAAATTCAGCTTGATCTTGACCACCTAGTCTTCCATGTCCTTGAACAACTTTGGCCCAAGTACCACTCTATTTGTTGGGTTGTCTCAACTTACTGGAGTATTTCATTTCCCATTATTATATGCAAACTCAACCAAGTGTAAGTAATATTCCCACTTAGATGGCTTATCCATCACATACATTCTCATCAAGTCTTCAATTATTCGAATGACTCTCTCTTTTTTCCCATCTGTCCGGGGATGATATACTATGCTAAAGTTTAGATTTGTGCCAAATCCTTTAAACAATCCCCTCCAGAAATCGGAGGTAAACTTTGTATCTCTGTCTGAGACAATTTTCCTAGGTATCCCATGCAACCTAGCAATTTCATTCATGAAAAATTCCACAATATTAGCCATTGTATGCATTGTCTTCATAGGAACAAAATGAGCAGCCTTTGTTAATTTGTCAACCACCACCATGATTTAATCACGTTTCTTATTTGTTCTGGGTAATCCTGTGATGAAATCCATGGTGATCACTTCCCATTTCTTCTCTGGGATTGGCAATGGTTGTAGAAAACCCACTAGGTGCCTATGCTCAGCCTTCACCTTCTGACATTCCATACGTTGAGCGATCTAATCGACAACATCCTTATTCATTCCCAACCAAAAGAACTAGCTTCTTACTGCTGTAATTGTTTTCTGGTAACCGGGATGTCCAACATAAGGAGCATCATGCATTTTCTTCAGTACCAAATTCCTCAGTTCTCCAGAACTAGGAACATAGATTCTATTTTTATGCATGAGTAATCTATCTTCCTTTATTTTTTGTTGTACATCTCCTTGTTGTAAATTTTCCTTTACCTGTAGGTAATGCTGGTCTGTAACAAGGCCATCTAAAATTCTTCTCTTCAAGTCTGACTGATGCATACTGACAACAATAACATGCATTATATGCACTCTTCTACTAAGTGCGTCAACAAATTTATTCTCCTTTCCCTTGATATGATTGATATCAAAGTCATATTCACTTAGAAATTCTAGCCATCTTGTTTTCCTGGCATTCAAGGTTGGATGTTCAAAGAGGTACTTCAGGCCAATGTGGTCTGTCCTTAATTAAAATTTCTTCCCCATGAGATAATGCCTCCACATCCTCAAGGCATGAAGAATGGAAGCAAGTTCCAAGTCGTGGGTGGCATAGTTCCTCTCAATTTCCTTAAGCTTTTTGGACTCATATCCAATGACATGTCCATTTTTCATGAGGACTCCCCCAAGTCCTTCCTTACATGCATCTATACATACCAAAAAACTTTCATTTGGGTCAACAATATTTAACACAGGTGCACTAGTAAGTAATTCCTTCAATAGATTAAAATTATTTTCACACTTGAGTGTCCATTCAAATTTAGTTTCTTTCTTTTGCAAAGAAGTGATGGGATGAACAATCTTAGAGAACCCTACTATGAACCTTCTGTAGTAGCCAACTAATCCCATAAAAGATATGATGTTTGACACATTTCTAGGTGTCGACCATCTTCTAATGGCTTTGATCTTCTCTGGATCTACTGCTATGCCTTACTCTGAAATAATGTGTCCCAAGTAATGGATATACTTTTGATAAAAAGAACACTTACTCAACTTGGCATACAACTGATGTTCTCTCAGTACTTGAAATACCAGTCTTATGTGATGTTCATTCTCCTCTTCAGACTTAGAATAGATAAGTATGTCATCCAGGAATACTATGAAAAATTTGTCCAAATAATTTCTGAATATGCCATTCATTAAGCACATGAAGACAGTTGGTGCATTGGTCAGTCCAAATGGCACCACTACAAATTCATAATGCCCATACCTGGTCCTAAAGGTTGTCTTATGAATGTCTTCTTCCTTGATTCTTACCTGATGGTATCCTACCCTTAGGTCAATATTTGAGAATATCTTTKCTCCTCTTAGCTGATCAAAGAGGTCATCAATTTGGGGCAGAGGATACTTGTTCTTTATAGTGTACTTGTTTAGTTGTCAGAAGTCAATACATAGCCTCAAGGTTCCATCCTTCTTTTTGAAAAAAGGTAATGGTACTCCCCAAGCTGAAACACTTGGACATATGTAACCTTTCTTCAACATTTCCTCCAACTGCATTTGTAATTCTTTTAACTCTTGTGTTCTCATTATGTAAGGTGTTTTTGACACCGGGGCAACTCTTGTCACTAAATCAATTGAGAAATCTATCTCCCTTCTTGGTGGCAATCCGGTTATTTCTTGGAATACATAATGAAATTCCTGTAGTACCAAGGAATCTTCGAGGATTGGCCCCTTTGTATTATCTGGCTCTTCCACATGAGATGCACACAATTGACATCCTTTCCTAAAACATATTTTTAGTTGTAAGGCTGAAATCTCCCTTATAGAGATGGGTCTTGGAACTCCTTTCACAATGCTCTATTTTACATTTCTATCAAGACATGTAAATGTCTTGTGATGACAATCTAGGACAACATGATGCTTTTCCAATCAATCCATTCCAATCAGAATATCATAAGACCCCAATGGTATGATATTTATTTCAATACTAGTATTCACGCCATTAAGACTTATGGAACAACTTCTGACCATATCATGGATTCTTATTTTGGTTCTAGTGGCTAATTGAACCAAACTTACTTTTCCAAGTTTAATTTTCTCCAAATGTAATCTATCCACTATATTAGGATCAATGTTCTAATAATGAATTGCTCCCGAATCAATCAAAATAGCAACAGGGTGATTTATGATATTACCTTCCACCTCGATCATATTGGACTGGTACTCTGCTTGTCGATCATTTAAAGATGCATAGATTCTTCCCATATATTCGACTGTTGCAGCCTCTTGGATTTTGTGCACAGTCTTCACTCTATCTTCACATGCGATCTTCCTTGCATCCCCAACATTGGATTGGTGGTCTTACCCTTTTTCCCAACAAATCTTCCTTCTTCAAATCTCCCTTAGCATACTGATGTTGGTGATTTCTATTAGGCTCATTCCTATTGAAGGGAGGTTTGAATCCTTTCCTCCTTTGATCGGACTTCACATTCTTCTTGTCCTTCCAAGATTTCTGCAGAGATTCTCTTCCCCGGACTTTCTCATACATGTATTTATCCTTCCCGATGGCTTCAATCAAGGTCTTGGGTTCATCATACTTGATCTTTTCCTTATGAAAGGCTGGCAGTCCACTTAGAAATATCAGTATTTTCACTTTCTCATCACCAATGAACCTGACATACTTTAACAATCCCAAGAACTTCTTCTCGTACTCTGCCATAATCATGCTTCCCAATCGAAGTTTAAAGAACTCTTGCATGTTCTTGTCTCTTTGAGAGGTACTCCTTTTGGAAATACTTCTTGAACTGCTTCCAAGTGATCCTACTTTCATTAACATGTTCCACTTTCTTCAGTTGGTCCCACCACATTGCATCTTTCCCGTGTAGATGGTAGGTGGAAATCCTGGCTTCCAAGTTGGACGAATAGTTATGCAACTGAAAATATCTCATGAGCCCAAGCAACCATGCATCGACATCATCTTCCATTTCTTTTTCACCCTCAAAGGAAGGTTGCTTGAGCTTCCTCAACTCTCCTTGCAAAATATCCTCCTCTTGTTTCCTTCTTTGGTGTCTGACAGGAGACACCTTTGGACTGCTTATGGGATATTATGATTCATAAAACTTTCCTTCTGAGTAAGGAGGTGAGTGGTGTCCATGATCTATGCTATCACTTCTGGAACAACCAACCCTTCCATGATCATCCCTTCTTTCATGGCACCTGCCTTCTTCATCTTGTCTTGAGTTTGATCCCTTCTTTTTTTGTCTCTACAACTGATTTAAGCTCTGAAACACTCAAGTATTTATTTGAATTTTCTCTCTTATCAATCTCTCATTTTCTTCTTTGTATCTTTTCACTTCCATCCTCCGGCTTCTTACCATTTCTATTAATGTTTCCTGCTCTCCTTTTCCCTTGCATCCATCAAAATCTGTCTCTGCATTACCAACTCTGGTATTCTAGCCTTCGGCCTCCTTATCACGACTGGAGGCTCCCTAAACTTCTTCCATTTCCTCAATACACATCATGAGTTAATGTGTTTAAACCCCTTAATTCTACAAAATGTGCAAGCGTCCATTTTGTTAGAATTATGCATATGATAAACAAAATTGCCAAACCATGCTACAAGTCTATTTTTTTTTTTTTCATGGAGATCATATCCCCATTCTCCAAAAATAACAGTGTCATGTTATCCTTGGTTGACAGTGAATTTCATCTTGCGCAGGTGCTTCCTTCAAACCACCTTCCCAGATGACCACAACTAGAAACCGTGGCTAAATCCTTCCTTGTCACTTTTCTGTCTCGAAGACAACCAATTCGTCCCTTAGCCCTCCTTCCCTCAGCTCTCAATCTTCATATGACCACGACCATGAACCTGCGCTTAGTTGAAAAAGTTCTTGTCCAGAGCTTCGAGACTTGGGAACTTTCAGCCAAAACTGGATCAACGGTCCTCGTCCTCTTTCACGATCAATGATCGAGATTCACTTTGGGACTCCGTGCTTTGGGAGTCTCAAATTTCCTCGCTTGCCTCCTCCCTTAATGATTTTACCTGGATTTCATGATCTACTGACAAGTGATCCTCCCACAGATAAATGACTATGAATCGCTTCGGCTCTTTGGGCTTCAGAAGTTTCAAACTTTCCTCTTACACTTTCTCCTGAAGTGCTTTCACCTAAAGTCAACAATCCTTCGACATGTGTCTTCTATAATAAATGATCTATATGTACTGCAACCTTCGGGACTTCGAGAGTTTTCGACCCAACACAACCTATCACATATTTCCCCTCTAGAGTGCCCAATCTCCAGGCTACACGATCTGTCGCCACGTGGAGAAATACTGGAAGTGGACATGTGGCCCAATCAGGTGGGTGCCACGTGTCACGTTCTAACTGAATTTTCAATACTCCAAATTCTCAAAACTTATTGACATGTAGCACACATCCCATGTGTCCATGTCATCCTAGGTGATGTATGAAAGCCACGTCACTTCAGAAATTCCAAGATCCACATCACCTCTAGGTGACGTGATCATTCCCCATCACTTCGAATCTTCGGGCTTCGGGACTTCGGGAGTTTCCTTACTAGCGCACTTCCAATTCTCTCGAACTATGCATTCCCAAACTAGCCAATATGTCGCCATGTGTCCTCTTGGATCAAACGACTAAGATTCACTTCGGGTCTTCACCCGGAGTCCACAGATATGCACCATGTGTCCTCCTTAATCTGATGGCTATGTTTTACTTCGGGACTCCATAAATCTCAAACCTCAACCTTTTTTTTGAAATGATTTTATCCAAATCTCACGATCTACTGACGTGTGTCTCCTGTAGATCGAAAACTATGATTTCTTCGGGACTCCAGACTCCGAAAATATCAAACTTCCAAACTTATCTATCCCCACTGGATTTTATCCGAAGCCCTGGATCTAGTGATGCATGGCTCTTGGAAGATCAATGGTTGAGATCCTTTCGGGTCTTCAGGTTTCAGAAATCTCAAATTTCAAACATCCTCAAAGTACACAGGATTCTGCCGTGTGTCCTCTTGAATCAGATGATTGAGGCTTACTTTGGGCCTTCACCCGAAATACACATATTTATGCCACATCTCTTATGGATCAAACGACCTAGATTCACCTCTGACGATCCGACGCTTGAGATTTACTCCGGACAATATGGCGACTAAGATGTATTTCAGATGATAGAACGATCGATATTTACTTCGGATCTTTGGCTCTCCGAGCTTCAGGAGTTTCAAATCTCAACTGAAAACCTCTAGAACAATTTTCTTCGGAGTTATTGATCTGCTGACATGTACCTCTTGGTGATCAATGGTTAGGATATACTTTGGCTATACGAAGTTTCGATGTTTGAGCCCTAACATGCCACATCACTTACTGCCTTTCAATTTGCGAGGATGCGCATCGACGGTTTAGAGTAACCCACAATTCTCCTGATGCTAACACGTAGCCCCTTGGTGAAACCGTGGTTTGGATTGCAGGATCGCCTTGAGGAATTGTCTCCTATGCAACTTGGTTCCCTGCAATGTCGGCTATTCATTGATCTCTCTCTCCAATGGGATCTGATGGTTGTGGCCTTAACCCTTTCTTCCTTTTCATCGGACGACCTGTGTTCACTTGTTCTCCGATCCAACAATCCCGAATCTCTCATGATCCTACAGTGGCGATCGCTCTCGAATTTGAAGGGGACGGTCATGATCCTTCGAACCCCTTACAACAGGTCTCTGGTGATCTAACCCTTGCATATATTCTGCAATTCCATTCCTCTTGAGCTTTTCAACTTCATGATCAGAGTTCGATCTCGACCATGAGACTCTGACCAACAGACCTGACCCATATCGGCCCGATGTTTCAACTATAAGTTCTGATACCAAATTGTAACATACCCAGCCACCGATTGTTCGGGGTATGCTACCTTTAAGCCTACCCTTGTACTTCTTTCTTTTACTGATACCTTCTTTCATTAATAAGAACGCATAAGATACAAGATTTAACGACATGCACAACAATATCCAACAAACATGAATAATCTAATATTTAGTTAAACGATAATTAAAGTACACAACCGAATACATTCATACATAGATAATAATATCACAAAAGAGAGCACTTATCTTTATAAAAAGGCGACACCAATTGGTTGCAGACCAAGGATGTTCCACCCAATCGTAGACACCACTGCTCCAAATATCAATAGCAGTGTCACCCCTGAGCTAGGGCTATGAATCCATAAGGACAGTTTCAAAGTGTACTTGGCTTCCAAAACCAGCCAACTCTCAATCTCTCACAGGTTTCCCAACACCCATAACAATCCAAGTACCCAAATCTCTTCTACCCAGCCTGTACCACCCCGAGAAAATGGACCTCCACCCTTCTGTGCCACATTGTCCCTCAGGTAGTCCTTCTCCTTTTTCCAGGGCATCCAACACAGTTGGTCCAAAATCTCAATGTTGGAACTCTCAGGACTCGTAGTTGTGAGAAAAATAAGGCACATGCCAATGCATTGTAGACATGTAGGCCCCAAGTAATGGCTGGATTGCACCAACAACCATTACAACCAACTATCTTGTGGCTAAATTCTTCAACAATTCGGTTTCCTTTCACAAGCCAAGTTGCAGGTGAGGATGGATCAATGGATGGGTAAATGAATGCATGAAAGTGCATGAGGGAAATGAATGAACATATAGGAAATCAACAAACAAAACATTATTCGAACCCCCCCATCAGACCAGAGGCAGGTTTAAGTAACTTTGTGTGGAATCAATAACCTCCTGGACTTCCCCAAGAAGATCACGTAACTGATCACCTCCCTTAGACCAAAAAGGGTAATTAAAATAGGAATAAACACTTAGCCCCTCAAGCCCCCTCTCTTGTGGAATCATAGCTCCCTATAACTCTAGTCCTTGTCCATCTAGCAACCAACCATGTATTTATTATTAATAATGATAAAAACATTACATGTCTTAGGCACACTAGCCTTTTAATAATAGTTCGGGCACTCTGGCCTCTCAACATTGTAACAATACATTATTTAAAATGGGGGTTCAAAACCTAGGGTGTTACAGTTAGAGTTCTTATCCATCATAATACGAGGGAAATTTCTTGGCCATGAACTTTGACTATGAAGGAACTATGAACAACATGAAATCTGAGAAAAGGAACCATTACCAATAGGGAACTTTGATTAAAAAATTTGACAACTAGGATCGATAAGAACTATGCTTGATAGGAACTCTAACCAACATAAACTTTGTTTGATGAGAACTCTAACCGAAAATACCTTTAACAAATGAATTAAGACCAAAATATGATCTTTTTGTTCCTTCATTGGTCGTAGTTCCTATCCTAATAGTTCCACTGGAGCCTTTCAATATAGCAGTGTGAGCTTAACAAGGCCTAGGGAAAGGCTTCCAAAATTTAGTTGATACACACATCTAGAAAGGATTCAATAAAGATGTTTTGGAACTTCTTGACATTAACTGAGTGCTATGGGGTGGAAATCCCCATTTTGTTCAACCAATAGTCAAACACATGGACATATGGTGAGAAAAAAAAAACAATACTTCACTCTAAATAAATACTAAAACTAAACCTTCAAAATTCCCAAGTCAAGATTGTTCTTTCATTGTATGACTCTAGTTGAGTGAAAATTTTGGAAATTTAGTGAATACTGGGATGTTTTATAAACACTTATAAATAAAATAAGGCATTGTAATCCAATTGAAACCCAAAGTATAAAAGCATTCATATTATATTTTTGCATTGGGATACATGTGCAAAAATTCCACTAATTGAAACTTAGAAATTAATTACATTCATGATATATCGTGGACATATCTCATTTGAATGACTTTAAATTTTGAGGGGTTGAATTATATTTTCTTACCAATTTATGGTAGCTATAATAAAAGGAATGAAATAAAGTGAGATAAATGCATCAATCATTTAAGGAAACAACAATGCATAAAAGCACTAGATTAAAGCTCACATAAACGAGCCTTATATAGCTCTATTATTAAATGGCAGATATGCTCCAATTCTTTCAGACCTACCCACAAATTCTACAGGGTTTCTCACCATCCCCAATGTGATACATCTTTATGGAAGATACCCTTGAGTGAAATCTCAAATAGGAAAGGAACAAAGGAAAAATTATAGGAATTAAAATAGTAAGAGCAAAGCCACTAGCCAAGCTTTTCTGCTTATGTAAAAAATAATCAAATCAAGTGGGACAAGGAAAACCATCTAGAAAATTACAAGATATAGGATAAAATATGATTTAAAGCCATCATATCATATCCAAACAAGAGACCACCAAGAATGAACAAAAAACCATACCAATTTTCCAAGTGGAAACTAAGAATGGGGAATCAAGAGTTTGAAGAATGGGAATTTTCCAGGGAACAATATGCTCTCTTCTTTGATGGTGAATTGAAAGGAAACCTTAGGTTGCAAGTGTGAGAGAGCAAGGGGTGGGGCATGGGTTCATCTATGACCCAAAAGGATAAAAGGAAATAGAGTTTTGTTTGGGTCTAGGAATTGCAACCAACAACAAGGTGGTTTGACTGTGGTTTTTCTAATATAAAATATACTCGTTAGTGTGATAAAAATAGATTGACATGACTATCTAGAAGTAAGAATTTCATTTTTTCTTTTAAGTGTCTCCCTCAATCTAAACTAAGTTTGAGATCCTATATGTGATCCTAAATTATGCAAAACGTATGTCAATACTTTGATTTTGTATCCTTATATTTGGGTTCATTTCAACCATCCTCTTAAATTTCCACTTTGCATCCTCAAATGTGGGTTCATTCCAACCATCCTCTTCAATGTGCACTATTTTCTCATCATTATTCATTTTTTATTGTTAATTTTATATTTTTTTTGTGAGAAAAGGGTTGCTAGATCAATGCTCACTAAGTGGAGGTTTAAACCACATATCATTGTTGATAATATCTTGCAACAATCTAAAACCCATCCATGACCTTATATTGATATTTTTGTGAATGATATCCCAATAGTTTTCTATCCTTATTAAATGATTTGGAGGCATTTAACTCTCTAATGATTTAAACTAAGTCGAGTTGTAATCAATAGACAAAAACAATTTACCCTCATATTCTAAGAGGAATGTTCATTTATATATATCTATTTCATCCTAATAAATACTTCTTCATTTTATATTTATGTTTAATAGTTGGGTTACCCTTAAATATTTTATGGTTTTTCATTCAACCATGTAAATAAAATTAAACTGAAAGTTATGTATCAATCATAATAGTTAAAAATCACTTTTATTTTTTCCTTTATAAGATTTAGCCCATTCCTTCCTTCTTGATTTGATACTAAGGATTAATATTTTTATAATCTCTTCAACTAAAAATTTGTGTCAATTTTTTTTTCTAAATGTTAAAATTATCTAGATGGATATCGGTGGCTATCCACCTTTTCCAACTGGCTCAAAATAATTTTTTGACAATTTTGGTAATTTACTATTTTTAACTTTTGGGGCCATTTTGAGGGTCTAAATGAAGGTTTTTCGGGATAGATATTCTCAAATATAGCCAAAGGATTTGATTGAGACCAAAAAATGAATCTCCTCGATGATACATTTCTAACGAGCTATCATGCACCCCAAACGAAGATTGTATGCCAAAGTTACGCCCCTAGGAAGTTGATACACTAAACTACCCAAAACGGGGTCAACAAAACTGTTGTCTTTTCATCTTCTGGGGTTAGGGTTTTGTATTGTCTTTATGATAAAAATTCCTTTGGAGCCTCATTTTAAAATCATCTTCTTGCGAATGCGAGTAGCAGACACATCTCTTCTCAGAGATAAGCTGCCACCATTGTAGCGAGTCTTTTACTCTATATTTTTACAGTCTTTGTACATTTTCGCTCATTAATTGAAAATTGTGTATTACTATATCTCTGTGTTTATGGTTGCATCTCTGATACATTTATGTTATATTATTGGATATCCGAGATATCTCTGTACATTGCTTTATTATATCTCCACTCTTATTTCATGTCGAAAATAATCCGGATCACTGGTATCAGAGCAGGCTGCTCTTGATTGTTTTTTAGTGCATGTCCTCGATGAGGTCCGATTATAGAAATTTGGGTCTCGAGCTTGTCTCCCTTGAAGACAATAGCTCTTGCACATCCAAGAAACCCTCCATGGTGGAAGAAAATAAAAACGACAGAGCAAATGATTCTATTAATTTGTTGCTTGAGCAAACTCTCACGCGACAAAGGGACTAAATGATGGAGAATTTTTCCCACATCCTTCAACGTCTACCAATAACAATAGGAGCATATTCATCAAGCGACCACTTTGTAAGTACGTCACCTTTTAAGGTACAAGTTAATTTTGATAATCCCATATTTGAAGGACATATAGATGCAGATGCCTTAGAAAAATGGTTAAATTTGATGGAAGGTTATTTCTTTGTTCATAATTTATCCGATAGGAAAAATATCACCTTTTCACTCCTTAAGGATCTCCCCCATGTCAAACATTGGTGGAAAACTTACTGTGAGAAAAGTTCCACATAGGAGTCTGGAATATATGGGGCCAAGCCCACTTGTGATTTTATTGTGGATGCAGTAAAGGAACAATATTACCCTATTGGAAACTATGAGGACCAACACATGAGATGGACCACACTGTAGAAAGAAAGGGGCCAAAAAGTTCTGGAGTTCACCAATACCTTCCATAAATTGCACACCAAGCTGAGTATCAAAGACTCTGAAAGACATTTGGTTCTGAAATACCTTGGGGCTCTACACAAATACATCCAAATTGAAATGGATTTTTTGGACATCTCATCACTTGGTTCTGCTTATTAATATGTTGTTAAAATCGAGCAGAAGTTTAAGTACCAGAACAAATGAGAGTTCGGGTTTGCAAATCTGCAACAACCAAAGTATGATAAATATGCCCCTAACAAACAACATCCTGAAAGCCAGTCCAAGCCACAGGAAAATAAGGGTCACAAAAAGATGAAGAAGGACACTGAAAAATGGTGTGATTTCCACAAAATTCCCTGGCACAACACCGATGAATGTTGCTCAAAACAATCATTGGTGGATGAGATAAAATACAAGGAGCTGAACCCTGATTCATAATTTGATTATGAAAATACTGATAGAAGAAAGATCATCGATGCAGACTCCACTGCTATTGTCATGCCTGCAACAATTCAACCAGAAGAACCAACATATTCTAAAGAGGGTGAGAAACTTTTTCATTCATAGATGTGGGTGAAGGGGACCCCGCTGCATTTTATTGTTGATATCAGAAGCCAGAAGAAACTCATCTCAATAGAGGTCATCAAACAGTTGGGATTGTCAACAACACCACACCCGCAACCATACAACATTGGGTGGCTTCTCCAGGGACTAGATCTTCGTGTTATCCAGCAGTGTTGATTGTCATACATCATCGAACCCTTCAAGGATGAGGTATTATGTGATGTTCCCCCCCCCTCGAATGTTTGTGATTCTCTCTTGGGCCAACCATATATGTGGAAGTGCCATGTTATTTATGAGTCTCGACCCCGTAGTGTCATTGTTACTTTGGGGGGTCATCTCTACAGGATACCAGAGGTAATTTCGACTATTTTCCCACTTAAAAAGTGCTACAAGGTATGTTCAAAGCGTGAACAAAATAACACCACTACAGCTTCAGTCCAAGCACCTTTTATCCAACAGAAGCAGGTCGACAATATTGCAACAAAGTGTAAAGATTCCTTCTGCACACAGGCATCTCATATAGCCAAACTGGTTAAAAGGTTCCAACCCTTCCAACCACATATTCGTGACAACCTTCAACAAGCTAAGCTACACAACTTCTCCAACAAGGCAAGCAACTCATCAAGATGCAAATTCAACAAACGATTTTCCCTCTCCACCAGGAACTCAACGCAATGGATACCATTTATTCCAAAGGAGGGAGGATTGATCTAGGTGGATATTGGTGGCCACCCACCTTTTCCAATTGGCTTAAAACAGTTTTCTGGCAATTTTGGTAATTTACTATTTTTAGCAATTTTTAACTTCCAGGGCCATTTTGAGGGCCTAAATGAAGATTTTTTTGGATTGATCTTCTCAATGATAGCCGAAGGCTCTGATTGAGCCCCCCAAATGAATCTTCTCAATGATACATTTCCAATGAGCTATCGTGTACCCCAAACGAAGATCATATGCCAAAGTTACGCCCCCGAGAAGTTGATACACCAAACTACCAAAAACGAGGTCCACAAAACTGTTGGCTTTTCATCTTCCGAGGTTAGGGTTTTGGATTTTCTTTATGATAAAAAGGCCTTTGGAGCCTCATTGTAAAATCATATTCTTGCGAATGCGAGTATCGGACACATCTTTTCTAAGAGATAAGCTTCGACCATTCTAGCGAGTCTTTCACTTTGTATTTTTACAGTCTTTGTACATTTGTGCTCATTAATAGAAAATTATGTATTACTGTATTTCTGTGTTTATGGTTTCATCTCTGATACATTTTTCGTTATATTATTGGATATCCAAGATAGCTCTATACATTTCTTCATTATATCTGCGCTCTCATTTCGTGTTGAAAATAATACAGATCATAAAAATATATGCTAGGTTAAATACAATTTCAATTGATTTTGGAGTGAAATTGTTTCTCTTATAACAACTACTTAATTAAATAATCTAAATGTTTAATCTTTTAAAATTTGTTTTGTTCATATTAATAAGTATATATTACTTTACCTATATAATACTTTACCTTTTTATATAAATTATAATGTTGACCAAAAATTTAAGAAAGTATTTGAAAAATATTTGATTTTGGAGTGAAATTGTTTCTCTTATAACAATTACTTAATTAAATAATCCAAATGTTTAATCTTTTAAAAATTGTTTTACATTTATATTGATAAGTATATATTACTTCAAATAAGATTACTTATGCTACCTTCATATATGACAACAACAACTTGGAGGAAGTGACTTCATATAAATATCTTGGAATCAATATTCACCACAAGCTCTCCTAGAATTATAGCATTGAGAAAATTATTATTGGGGGATGGAAAGCTTATTATGGGGTTGAAAACAATTGTAAATCAGTCGACTTTTGGATTTGGGATAAGAATAAACTCCTCTTTGAGACTCTTGTTACGTCTGTTATTTTATATGGATGTGAAGTGTGGGGATGCAGTATCTCTCTTGAATCCCGTAGAAAGATATAGCAAATCCAAAATAATTTTATAACCTCTAATCTCAAAATTAAAGGAAATACGCCCTATCCCATTCTTCTCTTAGAGGAAATCCTTTCCCCCATTTAGAACATAGCTATGACTAGATACCTAATGTATAATAATAAGTTCAACAACATGGAAGACAGGAGGCTTCCTAAAATTGCTTCAAAATCTAGTCGTAACTACCTTCGACTCAAGTGAGGATGGAATAAAAATGTCCAGTCTTGGATAAGCCAGTGGGGAATCATGGAAGAGACCGTTTTGCAGAATAAGGATACTATTAAAAATATCCTTAAATCAAATTTTAAGGAGAAAATGTGGTATGATAAAGAGTTAGAGGAAAAAACAAATTTAAGGTATTATAAAGATGAAATCAACCCTAATCTAGAATATCAAAATTATCTTTGTTTTTTGACAAGTGTAAAGAAAAAAAAAAACATGTCTAAGATAAGAACAAATTCTCACGAGATTCATAGTGAAACTGAGCGTTGGTCTATTCCTAAAATGCCATGGATGAAAGAGTATGTCACCTTTGTGACACTAAGAAGGTTGAAGATGAAAATCACTTTCTCTTAGATTGTCTAGGCTATACCCATATTAGATCTCAATACAAAAAATTATAAAGAATTGCAAGTAATCCCTTACCCTCTTAAGGTACGATAGACCAATTCGGTCTCAATGGACGTTCATCATCATCATCATCATCATCATCATCATCATCATCATCATCATCATCATCATCATCATCATCAATAATTCACCTTTTTATATAAATTATAATGTTGAGCATAAATCTAAGAAAGTATTTGAAAAAGATATTATATTAAATGAATATAACTTTTATGATATCTTATATTAAATGAATATAACTTTTATGAATTGTTAAAAATATTTGAAAAAATATTATAAATGAGTTTTTGTTATTTATAAATTCAAAAAATATTTGGAAAATTTGGAAAACAAATATCAAAATGTAAAATTAATTTAAATTTGATTTTTGATTTTCATAATGTTAACAAAATATTGTTAAAAATATTATATTAAAATAATTCTAAATTTTATAATTACTCCCCTTACTGTTTTAAATTTCTCATTTCTTAAATATTAATAACTTTACTATTATTCAATTTTTTTTTTTATAATCATATTTTATAAATTATTATTATTATTTTTTTAAATATACAATAAAATAAATTTAAATTTTTTTATATTGAAATAAATTTAATAATTTTTTTTAATATTAAAATAAGTTTAAATTTATAATCATATTTTATAAATTATTATTATTATTTTTTTAAATATACAATAAAATAAATTTAATTTTTTTTATATTGAAATAAATTTAATAATTTTTTTTAATATTAAAATAAGTTTAAATTTCACCATTACTCGTAATTTTTTTAACAGAGGTATTTGAAAAACAGTCTTATACTAAAATAATTTAAAATTCTTTAATCTCATTTTTCTATGGTTATTTTGAGAAACTATTTTATATTTTTTTGATAATGATGATTTGGATTTAAATCCAACTATTTCTGATTTATTTTATTATTATTATTTTTTGTCTTTTCAAATTTAATAAAAAAATTAATTTAAATTCTAAACTTAAATTTAAAATTTAAAATTTGAAATTAAATCTTATATTAAAATATATATATATATATATATATATATATATATATTTTCTCAAATTCTTTTATATTTTTTTATAATTATTTGGATTTAAATTTAAATATTTTTAATTATTATTATTATTATTTTAAATTTAATAATAAAATTTGAATTTTAAAATTTAAATCTATATTTTAAAAACAATTTTTTTAATTTTTTTTTTTATAATAATTTTTTTAATTAAAATAAAAATAAATATAAAATTTAGAAGTTACATTTCTAATTAAAATTTATAAATATTTTATAAATAACAATTTTAAATAAAATTTTCAAACTTGTAAAATCACTCCAATCCAAATTTCAAACTTTTGAGATCACTCCAATCCAAATTTAACTTTGGGTGGATTTCAAAAGGAAAAAAAATCTTAAATATTTATATTTGAAATTAAATGTTTCACCTATTCAAGATCCGATCTGCCATTCATAATTTCTAATAATAAGAAAGTTCATAATTTCTAATAATAAGAAAGTTGATACTAGACATTTAATATTAATCGTAAAAATAAAAATAAAAATATCTAGGTGTGCATAAGATTACATGTTATCAATGACTTTATTAAGTGGACGTTTAATATTATTCCATATTTAAACCTCCCAACAACGAAATGGGTAAGTGGACTACGGCTATATAACATATAACAATTAGACTACATACTCTCCTCTTTCCTAATGGAAAAGTCAGAAAATAAATTATATTTTAATTAACAAAAGTAAACTAAATAAAAATAAATTAAGTATACATTTTATTAAAAAAAATATTTACTTCTTTAATTGTCATATATACATTTTTTGGATGGGGTTCCAACTAGGGGCCATGCAACCAATGCATTTAATAATCTTGTTCATCGTTCTTCGCCTAGACCATTTAGTGTGATAAGCATTTATGGGACAATACGTGAAGAAATCTCGGGTAGGATGGAAGGTTTCATGGTGCACTTAATGCCGCCATAATGGCAACCCTCGAATGGTACGAGGAGCATGTGGCCCATCAACTCGGCTTCCTCGTATTTTCTCCCTGACATTTCAGTGATAATCCGGTAGGTAAGTGATGGATTTAGTTATTTTTCTCTGGTTCTTCCTTTGACTCCCAGTCGCCACACTCTTTCTCCCTCCCCTGGCCTTCATTGTCTATTTCTAGTTTTCCTTTTCATTCCTCCCTCCTCCATGCCCAGAGAGTGAGGGAAGCCCAAGCACAGGACTACATACTATAGCTTTATATCTAGGTAGCGTAGGCTTGGCTCCTTGTCTTCTTCTATGTCATTCAACCTTTCTATCACCAACCCTGGAGGCCCTTCTGGTCCGTCCTCTCCTTCCATTGCTCATAATTGGACTAACGCAGATTCTCCCAAAAATTTCATTGAGGAAGAACACCTTCCAGTTCTGCCACAAGCTCCCCCTTCTTCCCATCTCATCTCAACTTTTGATATTCTTTCACCACCCCGCACTTCTGGCCCAATCATACCTACCTTTGACCCTGCCGTGGTAATGGGAACTTGCATCGTCAAAGAGGAACTTCCACAGACTGAGAATTTCGAGGATACCCACCCACCCAATCGGCCACCTTCATACACAACTTTGTCATTGAGCATCTCCAACACATGTCATCTCTCACAGGAGCATCTCGAGCTGATTTTGGACATGCGAAGGAACATGGAGGAACAAATCCACCGCCAGGATATCCTTAGCCGACATCTGGACATGCTTTTTGAATCTTGATTAGGCAAGCCAGGCAAGTGAAGGTGTCCAACCTGTTGCCATCCTTTTGTCTTTGTTCCTTCCCAGTCTCCTTCACCCGACAACAATGGATCCACGAGTTTTCAAACTGTTTGACTTAGCTTTTCTTTTTTGTTTCAGTTACTCTTCTCAAGACTTACACAAAGATAGCTCTAGGATGGCTATGTTTACTATTTACAGTTCACCGTTTTCACTAACCTTAGGACAAGCCACCTGTTCTAGTTTCCATATGTATGGCATAACAGGTGGCAATTTTTGACTATGTGTAATGACAATATTTAAAGGCAATAAATTATTTACTTACAAAAAAAAATTGTTATATATACATTAAAAATAAATAATTTTCATAAAAACTAAGTCATTACATAAATTTTAGGATTAAAAATAACAATATAAAGCTTTATATACAATGTGAAATTCAAAATTTTTTGTTGACACCCATTTAAGAGAGGATTCCTTCTAAGCATTCATATGATGCTTGAGGATTACGTCTTGGATTCATATTTTGAACGTATCATGATCATGTTTAATGATGAGATTCAATGTATTTTAAACTCTCAAGCACATTTGATATGTTAATTGTAGATCTCATTTTAAAATAAGAAATTGTTGTAAACCTTGAGGCCTTTGTTGAAGGGTGATAACTCTATCAAAACACTATAAGAACTGTGACTATAGCCTACTTGATTTATATGAATTTAGAGACATGCAAATCTGGCATGATTTCAATCACTAATTATTTAGGCTAAGATGTCTATGATTTGGAGCTTCCTACAATCCATAAAAGCACATAGCTAAAAGACATTTCATCAAGACCACCAATTATATCATTCTTATTAAGGATATTGATTGTTCACTTTATCTATCAAACCATGCAAGAATGCATGTTAGAGTGGATGTTAGGGTATAATCCCTAATGCATTGATTTGATGATAACGACAATTATGTTACATTCTCCATAGCTTTCTTAAGAATCCTGCCAAAGGATAAAAAATGTTGCTATGATCATTAATTATGCAAATGATACATCTCATAGTGTCGATTATTTGGGTTGGTTTTCATTGATGTCAATCCTTGAAGAAAGTCCGGTAGCGAATTCTGGTAGCACAAAGGTTTGGGTAATGGACCCAAGTTTGTTTGATGTATAATGTTATGAGTTTTAATATATTTGAAGGTAATACTATTCTAGATGGATAGTACATGTCATGCCATTTCTGGTGGTATGTAGAACGTCACATAAATCCTCACGGTTAGAGAGTTATGGCCATATGAAGTTGGAGAACCCTCATGAGTCATCTAGAAGCCCCAAAAGGTCAAAGTAGTCAAAGTGGCTGCAAAGAAGAAATTATTTAAATAATAAAGTGAAGTGATGAGTGTACTATAAATCAAAGTGGATACAAAAGAAATTATTTAAATAATAAAGTTAATGGAGAAATTACTAAGTGAACAAGTGGTTAGAAGTGGGTTAGCCCTAAAATAAGGAAAGTGGTTTAAGAGATTTTAGAAGGTAAATAATAAAGTAAACTGATGAGTGTACTATAAGTCAAAGTGGATACAAAATAAATTATTTAAATAATAAAGTTAATGGAGAAATTACTAAGTGGGCAAGTGGTTAGAAGTGGGTTAGCCCTAAAATAAGGAAAGTGGTTTAAGATGGTTAGAAGGTAACCCCTTGAGGAAGCTACATAAAAGTATAAATAAGAGGCAAGGGTCTCTCATTTAATTATAATTTAGCATATTGAATATCTACAAGTCACTGAGGTAACCAAAAGATATCTAAGGTGAATTTCAAATGGAAGGTGAAGTAAAGAAGGCCGGAATTCAAGGGAGGATAAATTCTTTTGATGATGCTTTCTAAGGTATGTTATTTACATGTCATCTCACCATTTTCACAAAAACATTTCTTCTAGAATGATTCATACCATGAAATATGGAGGTCGTTGAGGAAACATATCCAAGTAGTTGTGATACAAATTTCATCTTGTGGGTCATTTTATTTTTGGAGTTACACTCCATGGAAAATAAGGTTTGTGGCTAGTCCTGAAACTAGTCTAAAACAAGTGTTTTGGGTAAAAACATCATAACATGTTCATAACAGATCCAAATTCAGTAAGATCAAATGTATTGGTTAGAGTAAAATCTGTAGTATTCTGTGTACCATTTTCAAATTCATACAACAAATATTCAGTGCGGGGCACACTCTACAAGTTCTCTCTCTAGAGTAAGCCATAATTCAACAAGGTATGCCATTTTTGCTATAACTCCTTTTCTGGGAGGTTCCAATAAGTGAAACCTGGAGAAATTGAAGACAAGACACTGAATAACATTATGTACTATTTTTAGACATTTATTCATTACAAGTACATATTTATGCTTATTGCAAGTTAGGGTTGTTGAATAATCCAAAACTAGTCATGTGAGACTAAAGTAAAATTTGATGAAAAATGCTAGTCTCTTGTTAAGGAAGGTTTGCAGGTATGTGATCATATACACCAGGTCTTTTATAGAGTTACAAATCATATTTGGATGATGAAATTGATGAAGGAATTTTTTTAGGTTGAGGTACAGGTTGATGCATGGTTCAGGTTATTGGTACAAGTTGTTTGGTTCAGGTTGATTGGTATAGGTTTACAACAATATATCTCACAGTGATAATGTGACAGTGGTTCCATCATTGTACTTATATTTCAGGGTGGTTGGACAAGGAAAGGATAGGTGGTTGTAGCCACTTTCCAGTTGTAGCGAGAGAACATGGGGGGTTGTAGCCTCTTTCTAGTTGTAGCCAAAGAATTGGGGAGTTGGAGCTTCCCTCAGGTTGTAGCCTGAGAAAATAGGGGGTTGGAGCCTCCTTCCAGTTGCACTAGGAAAATAAAGGATGTTGGTACTTCCAATGAATGTAATTCTTAAAGACATAGGAAAACAAATTCTATGGTTTTCTCCTGCTTTGGGTTTCCACGTAAAAACATTGGTGTACTTTGTATGTGTATGATTGCTCATTTGTTCATTTTTTATTTACTCTGCAACTATTGGATGATAATGCTACATTGATATAACACTTGCATTTTATGGTTAAAAATGATTCAATTGCTCTGTTACTGATTCACCCCCCCTCTTAGTAATCCAACAATTGGTATTAGAGAAGGTTCCTTCAGAAATCAGTTTAACCACTGAAAGGTAGATCATGGAGAGAAACTAGATGTATAAAAATGGAATACCACAGTTTCATGGACAAAAGTATGCATTCTGGAGAAGAATGATGAAAACATATATACATGAACAGGGAATTGAAATTTGACAATCAATAGTAGATGGATACAAAGAACCAACAGTTCCGCCAACAAGTGAAAAAGCAATGAAACTTAGTCAAAATAATTCCAAAGCCACAAATGCACTTCTGAATGGTCTTGGTGAATTGGTATATATCGAAGTTGTACATTGTAAATCCGCTAAAGAGATTTGGGACAAAATTCAAAATATTTATGAAGGAGATTCAAAAGTCAAATCAACAAAGCTTCAAACTTACAGAGGTAAATTTGAACAACTAAAGATGAAGGAAGATGAGGATATTTCATCTTACTTCTTACGAGTCGATGAAACAATGAATATAATCATAGGATTGGGAGAAGAAATTGAAGAATCTGTAGTTGTTCAAAAGGTACTAAGATCTCTTCCTATTAAATTTGATCCTAAGATATCAACACTAGAAAAAAGAGTAGATCTAGACTTAATAAACATGGATGAACTACATGGAGTATTCACAACATATGAAATGAGAACTGAACAAGAAAATTCAGATATAAAAGAAGCAACTTTCAAAGCATCCAAAAGGTCAAAGAAAAATCAAAAGGAAAAATAACATATCAGGGACAATGACATCTCATAAGATGATGAAGAAGTGATCAACTTTGTCAGAAGATTGAACAAGGGAACCAATGACAGATATAAAGGTAAGATTCCATTGATTTGTTTTAATTGTGATTATATTGGTCATTTTGCTAACAAATTTCCTCATAAGAAAAATAAGAGGAATGATGAAGATTACTCAAATAGAAAACAAACATATAAAGGAAAAATAACCACAAAGAAAGATTTCAAGAAAAGCTTATGCACCAAAGAAGACATCTCCTCATCAAATGAAGATGAAGTCAGTAACAGTGAGAAAGAAAGAGTTCTATTCATGGCTATAGAAGACTCTGATTGATAAGACACCGAATAAGAATATGAAGAGGCGGAAGTTGACTACCGAGAATAATTGTTGAGTGCCATAGACGTTATAAGAAGAGAAAATAAGAAAAAAAAGAAGCTACAAGAAGAACTAGATAAGAAAGAAGACACTCAGGAACTAGAAAAAATGATCATGAAATTGGAGGTTCAAATAGAAGAAGACAAAAGAATTGGAGAAGCACTTAAAGACCAGTTAGAAGAAAGAGACAGGATCATTGGAAATTTGGAAGCAGAGATTGCCACATTGAGAAAGGATATTCAAAAGAAAAAATCCAAAACAACTCAAAATTTTTGGATGACATTATCAACAGTCAAAAGCCTCATCATGACAAGTCTGGACTTGGATACAATCAGACAGAAAAGGGATCAAAATCCAAAGAAATAGAACAATAAACATACCCAAAAAGCTATGCAGAAACAATCAAAGGGGATAGGAAGAGCTACAAGGAAGGTTACGGAGACACTCCTCCACCTAGAAGATTCAGAATTCAGAATCAATGACCGACATAAACAAATAGGCTTTAGGAAGAAGAAGGATTCATAGGAGTAAATCCTTTAAGAAGTTATTCAACTCCTAGGTATCAAACCTTCGTTTTTGGTTTATGTTAGGCATGCAATAATTTTGGACATTAAGCTATAAATTGCAGAGCTAATAGGAGGAACATAAACAAATTTGAAATTCATACACAAAATGGATATCCATGAAGGCCTAGTGAAAAAAAGAGAATAAATTACAATAGGTTTGAATCATTGAGCATTGAAGTGGAATGCTACAAGTGAAACAACTTTGGACACATGGACAAAGATTGTAGAATGACAGTCCCTCCTAGAGAACCAAAATAGAACAACAACAGTAATAGACATGAATCTCAAAAGAGAACACTGATATCATATATAATAAAGTATGGATAATAAAACACGAAGGACAGGTGAACAAAGACTAGGTCTCAAAGATCACAAGATTGGAAATAAAACGAGATGAAGAAAATTCTACAGAGAAAAAAAAAATGTCAGATACAGAAAGGTTTGGAAAATAACTGAAAGAAAAGAAGGATAGGTAAATAAGGAACAAGTTCAATAGATTTTACTTTCAGGCATTGTAGTGAAAGATGAATCCATAAAAAGAAAGAAAGAAGTCATAGATCAGAGAGATGATGAATCTACAAATGAAGATGATGATGAATACACATTAGAGTAGGAATTGTTCTGAGCCATCTAGCTTAGAGACTCCCATGTAATATGAATATTAGATAGAGGGAGTCTATGCAATAGCTGTGACAGACCAAAGAACCATCCTTCGAGCATCTTGTAGAGTTTGAGTAGATAGATCTAGAGCAGTCAGTTAGTAGAAGTACAATTAGTTGTAGTAGCAAGGACTTCATGATAGTATAGTGATAAATGGGTCAGCATTATGGACAATTGTTCAGTAGAGTCTTGAACAGTATGGACAGAGATGGATTCGTAAGAACACTTAGCAGTTTTGGACATATATATGACAATGGACGAGAGCATGGATTCATAGATTGGTTCAGAGACAAAGGAACATTATCATAATGTATGATAATTACACAAGAAATGGCTCGAACAATGGTAATGGAATCCAAATTGACAGATATGTTTTTGGATACATGTAGTGCATACACAAGTCCACATTCAAAATAGAGTAATGCTCAGAAACAACAATGAAAAAACTCCCTACGAGCTATGGAAAGGAAGACCAACAAATGTGAAGAACTTCAGAGTCTTTGGAATCAAATGCTAAATCAAAAGAGAAGATGGAAGAATGGAAAAGTTTGACTCTCGTGTGGACAAAGGAGTACTTGTTGGTTACTGAAGTAAAAAGAAAGCATACAAGTGTTACAATATGAGATTGAACAAAGTTGTGGAAAGCGTCAATGTAACAATTGATGAAACAAGTGGATGATAATCAAAGGAAGAAGAAAATGAATCAGTGGAAAAAAATTACGAAGAAGAAGAAAAAGATGAAGAAGAAGTAGAAGAGGAAGATGAAGAAGATCATACATAAGTAGAAGAGAAATTTCAACAAGTGCCTCCAAAGACACCTAGCAAACGAGTACAGAAGAATCATCCTTCAGATCACATTATTGGAAACAAGGATGCATGAGTTGAGACTAGAAGAAGAATCCGTTCACCAGAACAAATGCACCTAGCACTCTTATCTACGATTGAACCAAACATCTTTGAAGAGGCCAACAAGGATGAATTCTGGAATAAGGCCATGGATGAATAATTGGATCAAATAGAGAAGAATGACACTTGGGAATTGGTTCCAAGACCAAAGAATAAGAATGTGATTGGCACAAAGTGGGCTTTTAAGAAATAAATTGTATGAAGATGGACATGTTACAAGGAACAAATCTATATTGGTATGTAAAGGATACACACAGGTTGAAGGAATAGACTTTGAAGAGACATTTGCCCCATTTTCTAGAATGGAAGAAATTTGATTGCTCTTAGCTTATGCATTCTCCAAGAATATTAAAGTGTATCAGATGGACGTGAAATCATCTTTTCTGAATAGAGAACTTGATGAAGAAGTCTACATTGAACAACCAAAAGGATTTAAGTTCTCAAAGAATGCATATTATGTGTGTAAATTGAAGAAGGCCTTGTATGGTCTAAAAAATATCCTAGAGCATGGTACTCTAGAATGGATAATTATCTACAGTAGGCAGGGTTCAGAAAAGAAAGTGCAAACATCAAACTCTACATCAAGGTAACTCAAGATGGTAATTTATTAATTGAAGTTTATGTTTATTATATTATTTTTAGAAGTACTAATGACATGTTAAGCCAAAAATTTGCAAAGGATATGCATAATGAATTTGAAATGTCATTACTCATAGAACTATACTTCCTTCTAGGTCTTCAGATATGTTAAAGCAACCAAGGAATTTTTATTTCTCAAACTAAGTATATCAAAGAAATGCTAAAGAAGTTCGGAATGGAAGATTGAAAACCAGTTACCACTCCTATGCAAACCAGTTGCAAGTTGAACAAAGATGATGATTCAAAGTCTACAGAATAGAGGCAATACAGTTCAATGATTGGTAGCTTACTATATGTGACAACATCCAGACCAGATGTAATGCAGGTAGTTGGATAGGTGGCACGATTTCAAGCAACACCAAATGAATCACGTGTCTTAGCAATGAAGAGGATTCTTAGATATCTCAAAGGAACATAAGAGTTTGGATTATGGTATCCAAAAGGAAAGGATCTATCACTTATTGCCTACATAGATGCAGATTAGGCATGTTGTATTGATGACCAACGAAGCACTAGTGGAGAAACATTCTACTTGGGTGAGTGTTTAGTATCTTCGCTAAGTAAGAAACACACATCAATATATTTATCTACAACTAAAGAAGAGTATATTGTAGCAACAATATGTTGTACACAGGTTCTATGGATGAACCAAACTCTGACAGATATACGGGTTCAATATGATGAGCCCATTCCAATCTATTGTGATAATACAAGCGTCATCAGTATCTCAAAGAACCTGGTGATGCACTCCAAGACAAAGAACATTCCAATCAAGTATCACTTTCTACAGGAACAAGTTGTAGAGAAGAACATGAGATTTGAATATGTGGGCACATAAGAACAAGTGGTAGACATCTTTACAAAATCGCTTCCAAGGGAAGCATTTGAGTATCGTCTCCAAAGACTTGGAGTAATTTCTACTCCAAAATAAATGCTTTTGAATGGTTATCTTATGTCTTAGATTTGCATGAGGAAGCACCATAAAGAGGACAGTTCATGTTGGGAGATCATTTTCAGGAAAAGTTCAGTTAGGGGGAGTATTCCCAAGGACAATTTATTTAGGGGGAGCAGCCCCAAATGGAAAGATACATTTTCCATTGATGACAAAGGGGTAGAGATTTATTAGATGCAAAGGTAAATGCTTGGAGAAAGAAAATAGAGGCATGGTTCCAGGGGGAGCGATGGTCACAAGGGGAGCATGAGTGATATGAATTAAATATTATATCAAAGTGTTTCCATCAATTCCAAAGTGGGATATTTTTTATTATTTGGGTTGGTTGTCATTAATGCCAACCCTTGAAGAAAGTCTAATAGCAAATTCCGGTAGCACAAAGGTTTGGGTAATGGACCCAAGTTTGTTTGATGTATACTGGTATGAGTTTTAATAAATTTGAAGGTAAAACTATTCTATATGGATAGTACCTGTCATTCCATTTCCAGTGGTATGTGTAACATCACATAACTCATTACGGTTAGAGAATTATGACCGTGTGAAGTTGGAGAACCATCATGAGTCATCTGGAAGCCCCAAAAGGTCAAAGTAGTCAAAGTGGTTGAAAAGAAGAAATTATTTAACTAATAAAGTGAAGTGATGAGTTTACTATAAGTCAAAGTGGATACAAAAGAAATTATTTAAATAATAAAGTTAATGGAGAAATTACTAAGTGGACAAGTGGTTAGAAGTGGGTTAGCCCTAAAATAAAGAAAGTGGTTTAAGAGATTTTAGAAGGTAAATAATAAATTAAAGTGATGAGAGTACTATAAGTCAAAGTGGATACAAAATAAATTATTTAAATAATAAAGTTAATGGAGAAATTACTAAGTGGACAAGTGCTTAGAAGTGGGTTAGCCCTAAAATAAGGAAAGTGTTTTCAAATGGTTAGAAGGTAACCCCTTGAAGAAACTACATAAAAGTATAAATAAGAGGAAAGGGTCTCTCATTTAATTACGATTGAGCATACTGAATATCTACAAGTGACTGAGGTAACCAAAATATATCTATGGCGAATTTCAGAGGGAAGGTGAAGTAAAGAAGGCCGAAATTCAAGGGAGGATAAATTATTTTGATTATACTTTCTAAGGTATGTTATTTACAGGTCATCTCACCATTTTCACAATAATTATTTTTCTAGAATGATTCACACTGTGAAATATGGAGGCTATTGAGGAAACATGTCCAAGTAGCTGTGATGAAAATTTCAGCTTGTGGGTTGTTTTGTTTTTGGAGTTACACTCCGTGGAAAATAGGGTTTGTGGCTAGTCCTAAAACTAGTCTAAGACAAATATTTCAGGTAAAAAAGTCATAAATTATTCATAACAGATCCACATTCAATAAGAAAAAATGTATTGGTTAGATTATAGTGTTTAGTATTCTGTGTACCATTTTCAGATTCATACAACAAAAATTCGATGCAGGGCATGGTCTACAATTTCTCTCTCTAGAATAAGACATAATTCATCAAGGTATGCCATTTTTTCTATAACTCCTTTTCTGGTAGGTTCCAAGAAGTGAAACTTGGAGAGATTGCAGAAAATACATTGAAGAACATTGTGTACTATTTTTCGACATTTATTCATTACAGGTACATAGTTATCATTATTTCAAGTTAGGGTTGTTGACTAATCCAAAACTAGTAATGTGAGACTAAAGTAAAATTTGATGAAAAATGCTAGTCTCTTGTTAAGGAAGGTTTGCAGGTATGTGATCATATACACCAGGTATGTTACAGATTTACAAATCATATTTGGATGATGAAATTGATGAGGGAGTTTTGTTAAGGTTGTGGTACAGGTTGATGCATGGTGGATGCATGGTTCAAGTTATTGGTATAAGTTGTTTTGTGCAGGTTGATTGGTACATGTTTACAATAGTATATCTCATAGTGATAGTGTGACAATGGTTTCATCATTCTAATTATATTTCAGGGTGGTTGGACAGGGTAAGGACAGGTGGTTGTAGCCACCTTCCGGTTGTATCTGTGGAACATAGGGGGTTGTAGCCTCCTTCTGGTTTTAGCCAAAGAATTGGAGAGTTGGAGCTTCCCTCAGGTTGTAGCCTGAGAGACTAGGGGGTTGGAGACTCCTTCTAGTTGTAGCTGGAAAAGAAAGGAATTTGGTGCTTCCACTATTAAATTTGAACGTTTTTGCGATGAAGTATTGACGCAGTTTCGTCAGAATAGGGTCATTGTTGCAACCAAGATGATTTTGTTTTTTCGTCGGAATAGATTCGTCGGTATAACTACTATACATGGATCTTTGTTGGTCTAGTGACCGGGAAAACAAGCCTATACACAATAGGGAAAACTTACCATTCGTCGGTCCATCCACCAAGATTATTCGGTCTAGCGACCCACTTTAGTCGCAAGCCTTGCTAGCATCTCTAAGGAAAACATAACCTCAGTCACTCTAGTGACCATAATTAGTTGGTCTAGTGACTAATGTTAGTCAGTCTAAGGACCCACTTTAATCGCAAGCCTTGCTAACATATCTAAGGAAAACATAACCTTGGTCACTCTAGCGACCATAATTAGTCGGTCTAGTGACTAATGTTAGTCGGTCTAACGACTAATATTCATCATAAGAGCGACCAACACAACCATACAAAACTTATTCAAGAAATCAAATGGCTTTACAAGTGATGAACCTGTTCATCGCTAGAGCGATTAATGGTGGGTTTTAAAAAAAAAAAATATGCCATTCACACAGGAATAATGTTGGGGTTCTGTTAGCGATAAAAAATCACTTGCCGATATTTCCCAAATCACATGATAAGATGATCATTAGGTAGAAGAGTTATTTTTAAATCTTAAAGTTTTAGAGATTTTGAGAAAGGATCAAATTCACATAAATTCAATTAAATGAGGATTTCACCTCCAAAAATAGGCGAAAGGTTAATTTTAGCTTTTGGCATCTAAATTTGAAATTTATAGTTTAATGAGCCGCCAAAAATCTCTGACTTTCGACGGATAGAAAGAAAAATACACGACTAGTAAGTCGTTGAAAAGCTCTGACTTTTGGCAGCTAAAAGGCAGAATACACGACTAGTAAGCCGCCAAAAGATCTGAAGAGTCCATATCAGTCTTCTTTCTGCCCAGATCTCATTTTTCCGTTTCCAGAATCTATAGCAATGATCTCAAATTAAAGATAATAATTATCAGAAGCTAGATCATCCTCTTCATCAAGTTTTGAAGCCATATGGTAAGGGAATGAAGCTAAATGGCATGTTTATTCTTGACATAAATAACCCATCCATCAAATATAGATTTTGAAATCTGTGATTTTCACCAACAAGTTGCCAAATAATTCTCCAGGTTGTCAAATTCGAATTATGATGATAAGATTGGATCATTTATGCTAAAAGATCAAATTGATTATGTTAATTTTCTTTGAAGTATCTATAACTTTGATCAAACTAATTTCAAGACATCAATATTTCAAAGCCACAAAACATTTCATGTGTCAATCCAATAATCCAATAGTATCCTTCTCAGTTCATTACATATTAGATGTTGGGACTGTCTATTTGACTTCAATTCAATATGTATCAGTCCTACTTGTCCTAAATATGCAAATGCAAATGATATGTAACCTCTCCAAATGCACACAAGTTAATATTTTTAATGTTGCTTATGTATGCAGATTGTAGGTTATGTTCCCCATGAATTATCTCTATCAAAAACAAATTAAATGTGGCTGGGAATGACTATGTTCACACAATCATAATTGAAGGTTTTACTATGATTTTGGGTGGAGAGTTTGGGAGGCGGTTTAGGTAGAGTGACTATGAGGTATGTGAGTTTGTTTTTAGGGGTGTGTCAAAGTGGAATAGGGTCTTAAATTAAGACTTCAATACAGTCAACAGTAAGGGTTTCTGTAGGTAGCCGTGGGGTGTCTAAATGTTTAGGAGGTAGGGTTAATGGCCTTTCATTAGGGAGAGAATGACCTAGGCATGAAACATGAGATATCCTAGGGTGAGCTAGTATGAAAATAGGTCAACGTTAGGTAGGTTGGGTCTGCAAAAATAGCTTAGGACAGTCAAATGGTAGACAATCCTAAGGATGAATGTGAGTTTTTAGTATAGTAGGAGAGAGGCCTAGAGATATTGCATTAGGAGTCTAATAGTTTAGAGTGGTGGCTAGGTTAGGGTAGGTTGCTAATGAATATGGACAACAAACTTCACAAAGAGTGTTGTCCAAAGGAAATTCCTTGAAACACTTTTAATATTTACCATTCCAATAAAGTTGTGTTCAAACCAAGCATGTGAATTATTAATGTCAACACCACCTAAGTAGAAATTTTTGATCTTCTTAAAATGATGACATATAATAAACTTATTATTAACTGGACCTAAGTAATGCCTCCCTTTAAATGAATATTATAAATAACTACAAAAAAAATTGATCCCCATTTTACTAAATGTATGGCATGTTTCTTTCCTTTGGGGAGCTTCTCAAGGTGCAACAGATATTTTCTTTACAAATGAATGATTATGGATTTACTGGAAATAATTTTCTTGATTCTTTTCTATGTTAGGATACCTGACTTCTGAGTTTTTCTTTTTATGAATGAAAGTACCCAACAATAGGGAAATGTAAGAATACAAAGATATGATAATTTTATCAATGTTCACTAATGACCTCAAAGGTAGGTCAATGGGACTCCAAAGTACAATTGAGTAGTGACCCATTGTGGGATCATAGTAGCATCTCCTAGAAGCTGAATTATAAAACAAAATAAGTTAAACTACTGAAAAAGGGAAATGACAAAATGGAAATTTCATATGTAACATGAAAAAGGGATGCTCATCCTCATTAGAAGATGAAGCCCTTGATGTCACTACAAAAATAGTACTAAAAGTAGAGAAGGGAGAAGATGATTTCCCCAGTGAGTCACCAACCGCAGATTAGTCAATTCATTGCCTCACATTGTCTTTAGGGGAGAGTCCAGATTTGAGAGGACTTGACTATGTAACCATGGGTGAAATTAAAAATACCTAGCGATTGAAGGTTGGTTTCATGAAGGGGGTTTGTAGTGGAAAATGAATTGTGATAAGAAAGAGATCTCCTCAAAATCCTAGTGGGGGTAGGTCTGCTAGATGGAGGTTGAATAAAAGTGCAATAAAGAACACATTCATAGATAGTGAAATAATAAACAAACAATATCACCTTGGAGAGAATTGGTTAAAAAAAGAACACATTCATTAGATGGACAAGGGGTTCTAGTATTAAAAAGGACATTCCTTCCAGTCACAGGGCATGTGGAATGGAATAGTAACCTTGATACTGGATTGTTTTAAATATCCTATTCATAGTATGGAAAATGATAATACACACCTCATTACTGAACTCAATTGAATGATGAGAAGTTCTTCCCATTTCTACAATTAATCACCACACAACACATAAATCTAAATTATGGCATCAACTAGGACTCAAATCCAAATTTAAGAAAAAGATCATTTCCTTATTTATGATAAATGATTATAAGTTGCACTTAACTA
>ML780229.1:849551-865402 GCA_009831015.1 Picea engelmannii | reverse complement strand
TTGTCACAGGTTCAACTATATCATTAGCTCAAGGAAATATTTAATAAACAAGTGACCAAAAGAACAAACCCACACAAACATGGTGACAACAACAATTGCAAGGTATACTTATATGGAACTTAGTATCTAAATCTAGTTAGAAGGGACATGATCCAAGTTATCGGCTTTAGTCAGTTACAATGGTATGTTGTTCTAGGCATTGCAATAAATCAAATGATATATTAATCGCCCCAAAAATTCCAAGAATGGGGGACTGTGTCAGAGTGAATTTATATCTAGTATTAAAATGGTGGGACTGTCTTTGTAATAGTTATGTCAGTCCTAAATTGAGTGCCAAGTTAGTAGCTTTAGTATAGTTAGGGAGCTATAGATATTAGGTCTAGATGTATTGCATTAGGCTTAGGATGTAGGTTAGGTTTAGGGTAGGCTGAGGTATGTAGGGGTAGCCTAGGTTAGGTTAGGAGGTTCGAACCTCCTAGGAGGAGCAAGAAGCATATGAAGAGGATGATGAACCTCAGGGTCACCGCATTCAGTGTGTACTACATTGATTTAGGCTAGAAACAATGTTGGCTAGAGAGACATACCTTGGGGATTGTGCCCACTGCCATGCATCCTTAACACTCGTGGAGTCAGCATAACTTTGTCTTCTTAAATTAAAATTTCCTAAAAAAAATCATTGATCTCCACATTCATTACGAAATATAATGATAGTCATAAATCAACCAAAAATCATCTTAAAACAGTCCTTAACAAGATCCATACCTTTGAGTGATGGGGTGCCTCCAATGTTGCTCCTCTCCATCCTACGATTCATCACATGACTTAATTTTATTTCAAAATAGTAATTAAAGATGTAACAACCTCTACAAATTAATGACTAAAGATGAATACCTGAATGAGCTTCTCTTTGTTTCAAGAATAAATTATTCTCTACTGAACAGGACCAACCACATGAAGGTGGAAGCTCTTTTGGCCCCTCCCCCCCTCTCACATCACTCTCATTTCCCCATACTCAATCTATCTAGATTTTACAACTATAATTAAAATGAAAGTAACATTAAATGTAAGCAAAAAACATTCATCACCATGTACTAAAACAAAAAACATGAAAGCAAATAACATTCATGACATGTAAGAAAACAAAATACATTACATTGGACCAGAAATATATTGGATTTATATTAATAATAAAATGTCTAATCATTTGTTTTTATTCTTCTTCTTCTTCTTCTTGGTCTCCATGAAAGAAAAAATTAAGTCATCATCATAATTTAACTGATCCCCCACAATTATTGGGCCTTCTTGAAGTGTTGCATCATCAGTACTCAACACCTCATGCCATGATGAACTTCTAGTATTTTGGCATGGAGGTTGAAGATTCACATGGGCATCCATTGCTGCAACAACAAAAAAATTTCAAGTGATATTGTTATTCACTGTTCCTAGGGAAATTTAATTAATACATATTTAATTACAATGTTTTATACCTAGATTAGCCGGTGTAGTAGAAACAGTAGTTGGTGGCCGCATTGTTGTTTCTGCACTTGTTGATCTCCGCTCTCGATCGACATCTACATGCTCTTCCATATGAAACAATATAAGTATTTAGTACAGAATATACCCTAAATATTAATACTCATTGAAAAATGGAAAAACATTAAAAATGCGCGCATACCATTATGTAATGGTCCTTCGGCAACAATGCTTGAATCAATATGGGGGTCAGGATGTGGTTCATCTTCCAGTACATCGGGATAATTGGTAGCATTGTTACTTTCCTGCGAATATGGAAAATACACACATTATTTTACATTTTAAATGAATACAAAATATATTTTACATTACAAGTAATAAATGAGTAAAAACTAATCGAAAAGTTTTTAATTTCATTTTATTTACCATGTCCTCTAGAGAGACACATGGCGATTTCCCCAACCTTCTTCGTTGCGCCACCACACCATCAAAACCCTACATGAACCCAACCTTTAGATCTTCTTTTGTGGCTTCGTCGTTGAACAAATCCCCCTGCATTGAGAAATATCAAAATCATTAGTCACTAGCTGCAATGAATTACATATTTTGTGACGATGATAAAAAAAAAAGTAAAATGTTTAGGCACTTACAACCCATGCCTTCAATCTCCCGTAACCACCTTGGCCCAGTTTATGTTGGTCGTGTTTGTCTTGTCTTTCATTTGTTGCCTTAGAAGTGTCTTGGAGTATACGCAATATTTTGAAATATGTTAGATATTGATTGTTTTCCTCGTAAAGTAAATAAAAGACCATCATAGTAAATTGAAAACACCTCTTACCTTCCAGGGCCAGGTGGTTTCTTCCCTTGTGATTTCATCGCTAATTCTCTTGCATCCAGAATGATTTCTTTCCACTCCCTCTCGGGGACAACCAAAGGGTGTTCACACTTGAGGTCCTGTACTAATTTATTCCTATACGCCTCTCTAACATGTTTCAAAGGGTTTCCAGTCCTTTTTAGGACTTCCAGCTTATTGAACGAGTCACCAAACTCCCCAACCAGTGTGGAGATAAGAAGGTTTTTTCAGTTTGGAATTTTGTCAATTCCATCGTATCCGAATGGTCGACCCAAAAAGTGTTGGCATGTTTTACATGCAGCGTATGGTTGTCATTGATGGAAAGTACAACAACAATGATGTCTTGAGTATAGGTATAATGTGCCATGCGGGCACCAGAAGTATTTTGGGAAGAGGCAGCAGTGAAATCTTGTGAAGATCAGAAGAGATAGTGCAGAGGTGCACGCAGAGTGCAGAGTTTGCATGTTTGTCGTTGACGACAAAGATTATGACCAACAACACAACGATGATCGCATGGAAAGATCATAAGCTAAATTCCATTTCATGTATAAGAAACAATGACTCCATTTCAGAGTTCCGTATATTGGGAGTTGGAGGAGTCAAGAGTCGAGACTCTTCATCACAGGAGTCCCGAAGTGCCGAAATGCGAAACGCCGAAAATCTCGAAACAAGCACATCAACTGGAGTTTCAGATACCGAGAGTTGGAGGAGTCAAGAGTCGAGACTCTTCATCACAGGAATC
Organism: Picea engelmannii; assembly: GCA_009831015.1. Classification (NCBI taxonomy): domain Eukaryota; kingdom Viridiplantae; phylum Streptophyta; class Pinopsida; order Pinales; family Pinaceae; genus Picea; species Picea engelmannii. The sequence goes on along the minus strand of ML780229.1, from coordinate 862,334 downwards.
CTGAAGTGCCAAAATGTGAAAAGCTGAAAATCCCAAAACAGGCACATCAACCGGAGTTTTGGATACCAGGAGTTGGAGGAGTCAAGAGTCGAGACTCTTCATCACAGGAGTCTCGAAGTGCCGAAATGCGAAACACCAAAACATCCTGAAACAGGCACATCGACCAGAGTTTTAGATACCGGGAGTTGGAGGAGTCAAGAGTCGACTCTTCATCACAGGAGTCCCGAAGTGCCGAAATGAGAAACGTAAAAAATACAGAAACAGGCACATCGACTGGAGTTTCAGATACCAAGAGTTGGAGGAGTCAAGAGACGAGACTCTTCATCACAGGAGTCCCAAAGTGCTGAAATGTGAAATTGCGAAAGCGCTGTATGGATAAGTGCTTGGTCACTGCCGGTGGTCACATCGTCGAAGAGATGTAGAGAAGAGCTTGAAGAGACAAGCTCCATTTCAGAGGTTGGGACATGGAGAGTCAAGACGACTCATCATAGAATCCACAAAACGTGAAATGCGAAATACATGTTTAGAATTGGTCCCTGGTCATAACCTATGGTCACATCGATGAAGGCTCAAGGGAGGAGGTAGCATGAAGCTAATCTCCATTTCAGAGATCACGACTTGGAGAGACGATATGCCTCACCACAAGAATGCCGAAATGCCAAAATTTCGAATTGAAAAATGGCGAAATAAGCACGAGACCCTTCATTTATGATCCAACGGCGCAGGTTATTTGGGAAGATGATCAAAGGGATACTATTTCTCTTCTCAATTAATCGATCAGTGGTGATTCAGTTGCTGATGCGGTTTTTGGAGGTTCACAGTGTAACTGCTAGAAACGATTGATTGTTTCTACCAAAGGACTTGAAGAGACTTTAGGGTGATCGCCAGAGAAGTTGAAGAGTATCAAGGAATCTACCAGTGGAATGAAGATTGTTCATAGAAGCGATTGATAGATGGAAGAGCGTTGTAGCCTATAAATTCTACAGAGAGGATGAGATTGACTATGACAGAGAAGACGAAGAGTCTTGACTGCTAGACAGGCTAAGGAATCTCAACATAACACCCAGTGATGATGGACACATGGGTTTAATAGCCAGAGAAGATGAAGAGTTGCAATGATGATCAGGCAGAGCACTCGACATGAAGAACATGCAGAAGCATTGTGCATAAGGAATGCACAAGGTGCGCAGGGACTATAAGAAATTTTAAGAATGCAGAACAAATAAGAGAAGGGGAAGTGGAGAGAGGAATCACACATGGGGAAATGGCATGCTGTGGGCAGCATCTGAAATACAAAAAAGAGGCGTAATTCAAAGAATCAAAAGAAGATGCAGAGCATAAAGCGTAGCAGAAGAAAAGAACATAGATGCATAGCTAAGATAGTAAAAGAAGGCTGAGGTGAAATTGTAAAGAAGGGCAGAATATCAGAAAGCACAAGAAGATGCAGGCATAGAGACACTGATACAAGAGAGTAGAGCAACGTAGCCGAACAGTGATGATATTGGTAAGCCATTGATGAACATTATATCACTGTAATAAGTTTCAGTAGCAAAGATTTATATTTCAGGGTGGTAGGGAGGTGCTAGGGAGGACTGTTGTCCTCAGAGGTTCAAGTGGGTGCTTGAACACAGGGAGTTGTAGCTTCCATCTGGTTGCAGCCAGAGAAACCAGGGTGGTAGGGTGGTGCAAGGGAGAACTATTGTTCTCTGTTATACAGTTTGGTGCCTGTGTGACCGAAAGTTGGTGCTTCCATCTAGTTGGTGCTGGAATACTTAGGGTGTTGTTACTTGCTTCTAGTGGGTGCTAGAGAAAACAGGGAGTTGGTGCTTCCTTCTAGTGGGTGCTAGAAAATCCAAAGAGTTGGTGCTTCCTTCTAGTAGGTGATAGAGAAAACAAAGAGTTGGTGCTCTCAGCAAGTTGCAGCTTGCAAAACAAAGGTTGTAGCCTCATTACGAGTTGGTGCTCATAAGTATGATAATGTACATAATGTAAAGATTACTTATCATATAAATAAGAAGAGGTTTTTACCCTTTATGGGTTTCCTCAGGAAATATCTGTCTCTGTATATTTCATATGTGTGAATGATGCTAAATGTTCTATTGCTTACTTCCCTGCATTATTGTGATTGTTACTCAGTGCTCTGTAAAGAGTTTAAAATAAGCATAATTGTTTAAGCTCAGTAACAACTGATTCACCCCCCCTCTCAGTTGTCCAACAATTGGTATCAGAGCCGGCCCCTTCTATCTAAGGGTAGATCCTAGAGCTTAAACATGTCAAGCCATGAAGGAAATTCAGCCAATAAGGCCCCTCTATTCAATGGAACAAACTTTACCTTCTGGAAAGTTAGAATGAGAACCTACATAATGGATTTAGTTGCAGATGTTTGGGATGTGGTAGATACTAGTTATGTAAAGCCAGCTGTACTAGCTAATAAGAATGACAAGCTAGAATTTAGCTTCAACGCTAAGGCTATGAATGCTATCTTGAGTGGGCTTGCAGAAGCATAATTCATTAAAGTTATGCACCTAGGAACTGCCAAAGAAATGTGGGACAAACTCATTAGCAGTTATGAAAGTAATGAGAAGGTAAAGGACGCCAAGCTTCAAATATACAGAGTACAGTTTGAACAACTGAAGATGAAAGAAGATGAAACTGTTGGAAAATACTTTCTGAGAGTTGAAGAACTGGTAAATGCAATGAAAGCACTTGGTGAAAAAATTGAGGAACCTTCTTTAGTTCAGAAAATTTTGAGATCTCTACCAGATAGGTTCAACTCGAAGGTCTCTGCTATAGATGAACTTAATGATCTAAAAACCTTGAAGTTTGATCAACTTCTAGGAACATTGATTACATATGAAATGAGAATATTTAAAGATAAACCCACCTCCAGAGAAGAATCATTTAAGGCAAACAAGAATGAGGATTCTGAGCTTGATGAAATTGAAGAAAAATTTGTGAAGAGACTGAAGAAGGGATCAGGAAAATACAAAGGTAAACTTCCTTTCAAATGTTTCAACTGTGGTAAGATAGGTCACTTTTCAAATAAATGTCCTCACAAAAGAAAGGATCAGACATGTGATGATGAGGAGAAGCACAAACACATAAATTTATTTAAAGAGAATAATTTTAAGAAGAAAAGTCTTTGTGTAAACAATGATGATGATCCTTTAGATGATGAAGACAATGACTCCTCTATTGAAGATAAACTAAATGACTTCATACTTATGGCCAAATAGGACTATGATAATAAAAGCACAGGAAGTGAGGCTAATGAAGAAGAAGCTATGGTTGATATGGAAGGAGAATTGATCAGTGCACTGGAGAGATTGACAGACTCAGAATTAAGAACATAAAGAAAAAACAATTGCTGATACAGTTCGATAAAGACAATAAACAACCTGATGAAGACTTTTCCCTGCTAAAAGTGGAATTAGAAGAGGCAAGGAAAATTGAGGACATTCTGAAACAATAGTTATCAAAAAAGAAGGCAATATGTAAAGCTTTGGAAGAAGAAGTAGTGAAAACTAGGAAAGAGTTGGAGAGGTTTCAAGCCTTGTATCATCAGAATATGTCAAGTATCAAAGCCTTAGAAGGATTAGCCACCATTCTGAATCAACAAAGGAATCCAAAGCTGAAAACTGGTTTGGGTTATGAAGAGGGATCAAGTAGTGGTCAACCAAGAAACAAAGAACCTATCAAGTTTGTCAAATCCTTAAACAATGACAACAATCACTCTGCAAAAACAAAGAAAGAAAATCAGCCACCAAGAAGGAATGAAAGAAAAAGTACCAGAACTGAATCTGTAGATCATAGAAATTATCGTCATGAAAGAAATCAACCTCCTCAAAGAAGACAAATTTTTTCCAGGTACCAATGTTTTTTCTATGGATATTGTTTCTTTTGTTCTAACTTTGGTCATAAAGCTGTAAACTGTTCTTTAAAATTAAATTATGAGCAATCAAGACATTCAAGGTATAGATATTTTCCACAACAATGAATGAGACAGCCAAGTAACAAACCACCATAGACTGCAAATCACTTGATGGATGGGAAAAGGACACAGGTTAAGCATAACAATCGTTATGATCCTTTATTCGATGAACTAGAATGTTACATCTGTCATAACTATGGACATAAATCTGTCGACTGTCGCTTAAGGAACAATGAACCAGATTTGAATTCCCCTGCTGAAAATGTCAAGGTTTGGAACAAGAAAGAAAGTGACAAGTGTGGATTAGTGTTTTCAGCTCAAAGACAAATGAACCCTTGGTATATAGACAGTGGATGATCCAAACATATGACGAGAGACAAAGGTAAGTTTCTATCTTTAAGTGAAAGCAAATCAGGAAACGTAACCTTTGGAAATGATGCTCCAAGTAAAATAAAGGGTAAAGGGATGGTGAGTTTAAGTAATGGAAAAGGAAAAGCCCAAGATGTTATGCTTGTAGATGGGCTAAAACATAATCTGCTTAGTGTAAGTCAAATGTGTGACAGAGGATGTGAAGTAATGTTCACGTCCAAGGAATGCAAGCTAAAGTCTGTAAACTCAGGACAAGTAGTGGCTAAAGGCATAAGGAAAAAAAATAATGTATATGTGCTAAAAGAAGATAGAGAAGAGTGTCATCTAAGAAAACATGATGAAAGCTGGTTATGGCATAAGAGACTTGGACATCTAAAATTTGACCACTATATCAAGCTCAAAAATCTTGAGGCAGTAAAAGATCTTCCGAGAATATCAAAGCCCCAAGATTCTATGTGTAAACCTTGCCAAGTAGGAAAGCTAACCAGGACACAATTTAAGTCCAATAGCTCTACTTCAATAGAGAAACCACTCCAACTAGTTCACATGGATTTATGTGGACCATCAAGACAGGAAGGAACAGGGAAATAAAACTACTTCATGCTAATTATTGATGATTACTCCAGAATTACTTGGGTTTCCTTTCTCAAGGAAAAAGATGAAGCATTTGAGAAGTTTAAAAAATTTAAGGCTTTAACTGAGAATCAAACAGGAAAGAGGTTAAAGGCATTAAGATCAGATAGAGGAGGAGAATTTATGTCAAGTGATTTTAAGGAATTCTATGATAAGCATGGGATCAAGAGAGAATACATAATCCCAAGAACTCCACAAAAAAATGGAGTAGTTGAGAGGCAAAACAGAACAGTGCAGCAAATGGCTAGGTCAATGATGAATGAGAAGAACATTGGTCAAACCTACTGGGTAGAAGCAATACACACAACAATCCATGTTCTTAACAAAGCCCACCTCAGACCACAAAGTGACAAGACACCTTATGAACTGTGGTATGGGAGAATTGCTTCAATCAAACACTTCAAAGTCTTTGGGAGTAAATGTTACATAAATAATAATGATGAGAACCTTGGAAAATATGATGACAGGGATGATGAAGGTATCTTCTTAGGGTATGCTACAAACAGTAAAGGATATAGATGCTATAATAAGTGGCTTCATAAAATGGTTGACTGTATTGATGTAAAAGTTGATGAAGGAATCCCAGCAAGAGAGGTGTACAATAATGAGTCTTCTACAGAGGACACAACTGAAGCTGAAGATGAATAGGTCCAAGAATAAAAAAATGAAGACTCTGAATCAAATGAAGACACATATACTCAGATAGACTGAAATCAACAGACAACTTCAAATCCCTCCTTCAGAATCACTCAAAAGAATCATCCTGCAAGTTAGATAATTGGTGAAAAAGACAAAGGTGTACAAACCAGGAGAAAGATAATAAAAAACATCGAACAATCACATATAGCTTTTATATCCATGCTGGAACCCAAGAATTTTAATGAAGCTAGCAAAGATGACCATTGGGTTAAAGAAATGAATGATGAACTTGATCAGATTGAGAAAAACAATATGTGGGAGATGGTTCATAGACTTGAAGGTAAAAATATCATTGGTTCCAAATGGATCTTTAAGAATAAGTTGAATGAGCAGGGACAAGTTGTCAGGAACAAAGAAAGATTGGTCTGTAAAGGCTATTCTCAAATAGAAGGACTGGTTTTGATGAAACATTTTCACCCGTAGCAAGATTAGAAGCTATCCAAATATTTCTTTCCTATGCTTGTCATAAAAGGTTTAAAGTCTATCAAATGGATGTCAAGTCATCTTTTCTAAATGGAGATTTAAATGAGGAAGTATATATGGAACAACCAGAGGGTTTCAGACTGTCTGATAACCCTGACTTAGTATGCAAGCCGAAGAAAGATTTATATGGGTTAAAACAAGCCCCTTGTGCTTGGTATCATAGACTGGATACATATCTTAAAGACAAAGGGTTCAAGAGAGGAACAATTGACAACAATCTATATATCAAAATAGAGGATAATGATTTTCTCATTGTGTTGGTCTATGTAGATGACACCATCTTTGGATGTAATAAGGATTCATTGGTACAATGGCTTGCTTTTGCCATGGAGTCTAAGTTTGAAATGTCTATGATAGGTGAACTGTCATTTTTTCTTGGTTTACAAATTACTCAGAGGTCTGAAGGGATGTTCATTTATCAAGAAAAATATCTAAGAGAAATGTTGAAAATGTTTCAAATGGAAGATTCTAAACTTGTGGGCACACCTATGGTTACTGGATGAAAATTAATAAAGGATGATGACTCACTTGATGTTGATCAAAGTTCATATAGGTCAATGATAGGAAGCCTGCTGTACATCACAACATCTCGCCCAGACATAATATATGTTGTTGGAATGGTAGGAAGATATCAGTCTGCACCTAAACAGAGTCATTTTCTAGATATCAAAAGGATATTTAGATATTTGAAAGAAACAATGAACTATGGCCTATGGTATCCTAAGAATCAGAATTTCCAATTATTAGTCTACTCAGATGTTGATTGGGCTAACTGCATGGATGAAAAAAAAAGCACGAGTGGAGGTGCGTTCTTCTTAGGATATTCTCTAGTAGCATGGTTGAGTAAAAAGCAAGGTTCCATTTCTTTATCAACTACAGAGGTAGAGTACATTGCTGCTGCTACCTATTGCACTCAGGTATTATGGATGATTCAGACACTTGCAGACTTGGAGGTAAAATACGCTGAACCGATCCCAATTCATTGTGATAACACTAGTGCCATTAGTGTGTCCAAGAATCTTGTATTCCACTCCAAGAAAAAGCATATTCCCATAAAATACCATTTTCTGAGAGAGCAGGTCACCAATCAGATTGTTCACGTCCATTACATTCCAACCACAGAACAAATTGTAGACATCTTTACTAAACCCCTAGCCAAGACACCATTTGAATATCTTCGACAAAAGCTGGGTGTCATCCCATCTCACACCTAAGCGAGTCCATCCTATTAGGGGGAGGTTGTATTGATTGAATATTTGATACCTCCGAAAAATACCACAACAACTCAGGGGGAGAAAAGAACAGGTCTGGGTGCCTTTGTTGCCATCAATGCCAAAGGGGGATATTGTTGGCATGTTTTACATGCAGCGTATACTTGTCATTGATGGCAACTACAACAACGATGATGGATTGAGTATAGGTATAATATGCCAGGCGGGCACCATAAATATTTTGGGAAGATGCAGCAGAGCAAGCTCATGAAGATCAGAAGAGATAGTGCAGAGGTGCATGTAGAGTGTAGAGTATGCGTGTTTGTCGTTGATGGAAAAGATCATGACCAGCAGCACAACGATGATCACATGGCAAGTTCAAAAGATAAATTCCATTTTGGGTATCAAAAACAAAGAATCCATTTCAGAACTTTAGATACCGGGAGTTGGAGGAGTCAAGAGTCAAGACTCTTCATCACAGGAGTCCTGAAGTGCCAAAATGCGAAACGCCGAAAATCCCGAAATAGGCACATCAACCGGAGTTTCGGATACTGGGAGTTGGAGGAGTCAAGAGTCAAGACTCTTCATCACAGGAGTCCCAAAGTGATGAAATGCGAAAAGCCAAAAATCCTGAAACAGGCACATCAACCGGAGTTTCAGATACCGAGAGTTGGAGGAGTCAAGAGTCGAGACTCTTCATCACATGAGTCTCGAAGTGTCGAAATGCGAAACACCAAAACATCCTGAAACATGCACATCGAGTGGAGTTTCAGATACTGGGAGTTGGAGGAGTCAAGAGTTGAGACTCTTCATCACAGGAGTCCCGAAGTGCCAAAAATCCTGAAACAGGCACATTGACCGAAGTTTCAGATACCGAGAGTTGGAGGAGTCAAGAGATGAGACTCTTCATCTTAGGAGTCCCGAAGTGCCGAAATGCGAAATTGCGAAAGCACTGTATGGATAAGTGCTTGGTCACTGCCAGTGGTCACATCGTCAAAGAGTTGTAGAGAAGATCTCTAAGAGACAAGCTCCATTTCGAAGGTTGGGACATGGAGAGTCGAGACGACTCATCATAGAATCCCCGAAACGCGAAATGTGAAATTCGAAATACGTGTTCAGAATTGGCCCCTGGTCATAACCTATGGTCACATCGATGAAGACTCAAGGGAGGAGGTAGCATGAAGCTAATCTCCATTTCAGAGATCACGACTTGGAGAGACGAGATGCCTCACCATAGGAATGCTGAAATGATGAAATGTCAAATTGCAAAATGGAAAAATAAGCGCGAGACCCTTCATTTATGATCCAACGGTGCAGTTTATTCGGGAAGATGATCGAAGGGCTACTGTTTCTCTTCTCAGTTAATCGATCAATGGTGATTCAGTTGCTGATGCGGTTTTTGGAGGTTCACAGTGTAATTGCTAGAAACGATTGATTGTTTCTGCCAAAGGACTCGAAGAGACTTCAGAGTGATCGCCAAAGAAGCTGAAGAGTCTCAGGGAATCTGCCAGTGGAATGAAGACTATTCATAGAATCGATTGATAGATGGAAGAGCGTTGTAGCTTGTAAATGCAACAGAGAGGATGAGCTCAAGTGTGACATAGAAGATGAAGGGTCTTGACTGCTAGACAGGTAAGGAATCTCATCATAACACCCAGTGATGATGGACAGATGGGTTTAACAGCCAGAGAAGCTGAAGAGTTGCAATGATGATTAGGCAGAGAAATCAACATGAAGATCATGCAAAAGCATTGTGCATAAAGAATGCACAAGGTGTATAGAGACTATAATAATGTAGAACAAAGAAGAGAAGGGGAAGTGGAGAGAGCAATCACACACGGGGAAATGGCATGCTGTGGGCAGGAGCTGAAATACACAGAAGAGGTGTAATTCAGAGAATCAAAAGAAGACGCAGAGCATAAAGTGCAGCAGAAGAAAAGAACAAATATGCATAGCTGAGACAATAAAATAAGGTTGAGGTGCAATTGTAAAGAAGAACAGAAGATCAGAAAGTGAAAGAAGATGCAGGTAGAGAGACACTGATACAAGAGAGCATAGCAGCGTAGCAGAACAATGATGAGACTGGTAAGACATTGATGAACATTATATCACTGTAATAAGTTTCAGTAGCAAAGATTTATATTTTAGGGTGGTAGGGAGGTGATAGGGAGGATTGTTGTCCTCAGAGGTTCAAGTGGGTGCTTGAACATAGGGAGTTGTAGATTCCATCTGGTTGCAGCCAGAGAAACTAGGGTGGTAGGGTGGTGTAAGGGATAACTGTTGTTCTTTGTTATACATGTTTGTGCCTGTGTAACTGGAAGTTGGTGCTTCCATCCAGTTGGTGCTGGAACTCTTAGGGAGTTTCTACTTCCTTCTAGTGGGTGCTAGAGAAACTAAGGAGTTGGTGCTTCCTTCTAGTGGGTGCTAGAAAATCCAAGGAGTTGGTGCTTCCTTCTAGTAGGTGCTAGAGAAAATAGAGAGTTTGTGCTCTCAGCAAGTTGTAGCTTGCAAAAATGAGGTTGTAGCCTCATTATGAGTTATTTCTCATAAGCATGATAATGTACAGAATGTAAAGATTACTTATCATATAAAGAAGAAGAGGTTTTTACCCTTTATGGGTTTCCTCAGGAAATATCTGTCTCTGTATATTTCATATGTGTGAATGATGCTGAATGTTCTATTTCTTACTTCCTTGCATTATTGTGATTGTTATTCAGTGCTCTGCAAAGAGCTTTATGGTTTTCCTCAGGAAATATCTGTCTCTGTATATTTCATATGTGTGAATGATGTTGAATGTTCTATTTCTTACTTCCCTGCATTATTGTGATTGTTATTCAGTGCTCTGCAAAGAGTTTAAAATAAGCATAATTGTTTAAGCTTGGTAACAACTGATTCACCCCCCCTCTCAGTTGTCCAACAAAAAGTTCTAATGCATAGTCATGCAAACTATTGTAGAACACATTGTTTCCTGTAATACATTGCCATCACTAGAAATTTAAATCTCACTGATATGTGATTGTTTAAACAATTATATAACAAGAATCTCGATAAAGACATATATTAAATACCTGATAGCTGTACTATTTTTAGAGGAACCATGTCCCGGTCGACAAAAAATTATACCGTTATTGTTCCTGTGCTTTAGATACGTGTAGCACCAGGGTAACAATCAACAAAAGAGTGACCAGTTCCATGATCATGTACACCACCTGCACGATTTGGCGTGTGATGTGGGGGCGTGGCATCACCCCTAGAAGGTATAGAATTGGTCTCATGCGACACACTTGGGGTGGAAAATATCCTGGTGATTATGTGGCCATGCAATTTCACTTTTGCAGTCCTGCTGTTGCTACCAGGACCTTCCCCTTACCCTCTCATCGATCTCACAAAATTCTACAATGAGAAATATGTGTTAATTGCATATATCAAATTACAAAATTTAAAACCAAAAATTGATATTGTTAGATGACATGACTTACCCCATAATTTGCTATCTTAATGCATAATTCAGCTATGCTTTGGAAATCCTCAACAGTTTCCGGCCAAACAATGACCAAATCCTATAATTCCCTATTGTCCTTTCTTAGGGACAATTCCATTGTCTGCGAGGGGTCTCTAGAATCAAATATCTCTTCATCACTTATATATTCATTGTTTTCAGTTGATGCAGTGCTAGGAACATGGCCTTTTCCCCAATTACCACTCTGGCATAATTTCAAGAAGAATGTTAGTACGTCCAAGAAATATTGAAAAAACAATATATGAAATAATGAAATATTGACAAATATTATAAAATGAAACATTCACACATACAAATTAGAAAATATTTGGAAATGAAACATCGAGCAAAAATTAGCAAATGGAACATTCAAAAACAAAATAAAATTTCGTCACAAATGAAACATTCACAAATTAAGTAATCCCTTTTTAAGTTTGGGTATAATGGGTTTTGTACTGTAGCAAAATAAGACATTCCTGGGTCGACTTGATTCGGATTGTAATTGACCAACAACTCTTCGCTTGCCATTATTGTTTTCACCACACATACAAATATCCTATGACCTTCACGCTCCTCAAAAATGCATTGGGTTCCTTTCTTGTCATCCCAGGTCTTGTACTATTTATAAGACCTGCAATATTCCCCAATGCCTTTGGCCTTCCATCAATATACATAGTCACTCCTTTATTTTTATTATTTTCTTTCAGCTGTATATAATTTGCGGTGAGTGCGTATCTCCACATACTAGGCATATATTGGACTAGCCTCAACCATACTCCATAAGTGTAACATGGTCCAACATACTCAAACAATTCAACTGATTCACCATATTTTACCTTTATGTCGTCCATGGAGAATAAACCAAGGCCATGTATGGATGACGGAGCAATGCGATACATCCTCTCATTAACACATAAGTCGGTGTCCAACTCTAGCAGTTCCTTGGGTACCCACTGTTTCTATAGGTGTTTGTACCTCAAGGGAACCTCGATGTCACCTATGCTCTCATCGTCATAAGAGCATGATCCTCCTTTAGAAAGAAAAAATTTCATGCATCTACCAAACTTTCTTCTGACCTTTTCACCTCTAGTTGATTTCACCTTGTAACATGTGTTGGATATGTTTTCCCTTGTCCCTCTCGAAATTTCATCGCTCGAGCTGGATGATAGGTCTGATAGATACATATTTGGTTGTACCTACACTGCATTGAGGGAGAAGGAAACGTTAGGCCAACGATCTTCATATTATAGCATAGCTAAAGATAAACATTGAAAATATAGCTTGACATGTAAGACTTTTGCATCTAGGGTTGGAGCCCAACCTCTGAGAAAACACAAATTGTTTCTTCACTCAGTATTTTGCTTAGGTGTTGGGCCAAAATTATGTGGGAAGAAAGAAGAAATAATTTAGAATTTCCCATTTAATTTGTATCCCACCTCTAATTTATGAGAACCCATGAGGGATTTCATCATGCTAGTGAGTAGGTTATATGGTGAAAAGGATTTATCTTATATGCAGAAGCATTGGGTTCCCTCGATATGCCAAATGTTGAAGAAGGCAATTGTAATATAGATGACTAGAGAAAATGCTTGTTATATTTGAGTAGAACAAAGGTATGAAAAGACCTTATAGAAGTTTTTCACAAGTGATAGTGTCTATTGTAACTCCATAGTGAGTCCATGCTTCTTTGCAAACAACAAGGCGCATTGCTCATTTTCTTGTTGGTTTTCCCAAATCAGGTTTCCCATAGTACATATTGTCATTCCTTGTGTTGGTGTGCTCATTTTACTAATATATGTTCTCTCTTATATTCTAAGTTCATTTCAATATTTTGACTAATATACTTGTAATATTACATTTTGATCATAAGAAAACATTGTATAAATGAGTATAATCTCATGGTATTTTGTAGTAGAATTTAAGATGTCTTGTAACAAAGTGTCCAATGTAATACCCAT
>ML780229.1:836390-849501 GCA_009831015.1 Picea engelmannii | reverse complement strand
TGAGTATAATCTCATGGTATTTTGTAGTAGAATTTAAGATGTCTTGTAACAAAGTGTCCAATGTAATACCCATGATAGACTATAGTTTATATATCATATTGGTATAAGAGAAGTTTTGTATGGGGTTTCCATGGAATATTGTAGGATCTAAAAAATGATGGAAAGAACTCAGTTCCAAACACTATTCATGGTGTATGGATATTGTATCATTCAAAAGGATGACCTAGAGGAGACATTTGCAAGAATGGAAGTGTGTGTCTTTGACATCTTCATAGTATGGAAATTTTAATGTCAATAGAGGTAATTTTAGGATAACTATAATTGCATGGAAATATTAGGATCAATATAGGAAAGAACTAAGTACATTGCATGAAAATTTGAAAATCTAGTTCATCATATTTTCAGAGCTACAGGCTATACAAGTTAGGGTTTTGTTTAATCCCCAAACTAGGCTTAAATAGGTGGTTTTAGTAAAATAGTCATATCTAATGATTGCAAAGTAAACATTGAGTGAAACTTATGGGATTGGATAGAAGATGGACCCAAGTGTTTCAAGCACAAATTTTATACATGCCATGGAAATATTGGACAAATAGAAATATGTACAATTTCATGCACTTAAAAGACACCAAAAACAATAAGTTTTTGTATCTTCGACCTAACTTCCTCTTGAATACTTGAAGTTGAATTAGACTTGTGGGAATCTGAAGGAGGCATATTAGGAAATTACCATGTAAAATTTAATACCATGAGAGTATCAAAATTAGATTAACATCGGGTGAAAGATGGGCTAGTAGAGCAAATCCCATGTCATGACTTCACCTTGACTACATGTGTTGGATATGTTTCCCCATGTTTATCTAGTTGATTTCACCATGTTTATCTAGTTGATTTCGCCTTGTTACATGTGTTGTATATATCTCTGAGCATTGGCATTCCATATAATCAAAATTTTGGTAAGTTTTTAGAAACATATTAAAGAGCACCAAAACTGCTATAATTTATTCCTTGAGAATATAGCAAAGAAACAATGGACCCTATCTAAATGAACTACATGGTATAGTTATCTCAATTTCACAAAGTTGAAACCTAGCCAAATATTCCCCCTTGTTTCAATGTAGTCATTTGGTTTATTAGGAGGACTATCACTAATCACTAAGGAAAGGGAGGACTATATTTACTATCACTAAGGAAAGGGAGGACTATATTTACTATCACTAAGGAAAGGGAGGAATATGAGCAATCCCTTTAATTTCACATAGATAAATTTATATTGAATGCAATATACACTATACTTTCTTTCCTAAACATGTGTGACATGTGATATATTTATCTTCCTCCTCTTTCAATGAGTTATCAAAAGTTGTGGAGATATGGTATTTGGATCATTAAAAACATTTTTGCAAGGTGTTCTTAGCTCCTATTTATGTTCTCCTCCTTTATAAACCATGACCAATATTCTTTAAGGGAATCTTAGTTGTGTTAGGGCTGATCAACAATTGGTACATAGAAGAAGATGACAATTATATCCAAATCTAAAAGTGCACCTCATATTTGCATATATTTCTTAATGACATCCTATCCTCATTCTTATATTGAGGGCTCCTTATTCTCATGTAGAAGAGGGATTAAGAAAAAGACTAAACCCTAAACTCTATATCAAGAATTCAAAAGATATCATAATAAGAATGCCCATAAGAAGAAGAAGCAGAGTAGGAAGGTGAGAGGGAAGAAATCGCTATGCTTGGGAGATAAATGAGCATTCACTATGCTTGGGAGGTAAATGAGCATGGGAATATACCAATACGACTCATACTCAACTATTCTCTTTGGAAGGGACGAAAAAAAATTGGAATAACATACTCAACAATTCGTTTTGGAAGAAAAGGAAGTCAAACAAAAAAATAGAAAACAAATATAGAGTCAAAATGGAACTAAATCACTATCCTGCGAGGTGTGAGATCAATAGCTGAATATGGAGGCAAAATAGGGTTTAGAGACCATGTTTGCATACCATGGTTTTTTCCAGGGAAGTTTGTGGACTCAAAATTTAGCCCGTGCGCCTCTCCCTCCTCCGTGTGCCTCTCCCTCCTCTATGTGCCCATCCTTATCCTCCTCCTCTCCCTCCTTCTCCCCTGCTACCCTCCACTCTATCGTGCGTGTCTCCTTCTCCCATGATACCCTACCCTCCAGTCTGTGTATGTGTAGGCGTGCAACTATTTGGGCTAGCTGCATCTCTCCCTCCTCCGTGTTCCCCTCCTTCTCCTCCTCCTCTCCCTCCTTATCCGCTACTACCCTCCACTCTGTTTTCCGTGACTCCTTCTCCCCTGCTACCCTACCCTCCACTCTTTGTGTGTGCGGACGTGCAGCTATTCGGGCCAACTCAAAAATTATGAGCGCGCGATTTTGKTTTTTTTTATTTTTGTTTTTGTTTTTATATTATTTATATATATTATAATATATATATATTATAATATATATATATATATATATATATATATATATATATATATATATATATATAATTATCATTGAAAAAGGATTTTCATAATTTGGTTAACATAAAGAACAGGTAAAGGCAGGAGCGTCCAAGCAAGGTCGTCATGAGTGTGCCTGGGGGCAGGGAGTCAGCTCCCCCCCTCCATTCTTGGTTGATGATTATTTTAGGAAGCTCATCAACAACCAAGGTAATAAAATTCCCCCCCCTGAAGTCCCAAAATTCATCAAGAAATTAGATGCTATCCCGGAAATAACATTGTCAGAGGAACAACCCATCAAGATCGCCCTGGCATTAGAATAAAGAGGGTTAGTAGTCTAGTTTATGGGGCTATGGCCATCGACAAAAACTATGGATGATTGGATCCATAAGAACTGAAGGCCCCAACTTCAACACAACGTAACCTGCTATCCAGTGGCAAGGGGCTTCTTCGTTTTTGAATTCATATTGAAAGAAGGAACTGGAGGCCCCAACTTCAACATAGCGTAACCTGCTATCCAGTGGCAAGGGGAATTCTTCGTTTTTGAATCTAGGGGTCCATCATACCCACCAACTGAAAGTTTGCATGTATCTATACAAAAAAAAGAAACAACTTCAAAATCGGTATTGTGCTTGGATCGCCCCTCATCATCAAGATTATACTCTCTACATATCTCTCTAAGGTTATATTCCTTAAAATGTGTAATGGTGTCTTTGTCATGATACCCTACTTCATTTTCCATTGTAATCCATCTCTTATTTTCCCTCTCTATGTCTATCTCTCATATAGATTTCCATGATGGAGTGGAGTGTAGGAGAAGGGGGAACTTGAACCTTAGGCCAATCCAATTTATATTTTCAACTCAAAGATCACAATATTTTCAAAGATCATGATATCACAGATCACAATATTTTCAACTCAATCAAAGATCACAATATTTTCAATTCTTGTTTCAGTATCATGTTTCTGCCTCTCTTATAACACTCTTAAGGTTAAATTTTGATTCTTTGATTGCTTAATCATATCCATATGTTGCAATTTTAAAATATCATATCCATATGTTGCACCTAATCTTTTCATATATTTCTTAATCACATCCTAGGTAGATTAGTAATCATGGATGTATCTTACCAAATCGTCGAATTTGGATCCTATATAGAATTAAAGGAACACAAGAAATGCATGCTTTCAACATATCCTCTCACCATTAGAGATTTTATTATGAAATATTTCTTAGCAATCTTGGTATAAAATGCCTAGATTGAATTATACATATTGCATCTCAATATTTTTAAAGTCCATGACCTACTGGACAATATTTTTTACCACTTCAAGCATTAACTCTTAGGTTGGACATATTTCCACCAAGAATGCCCATAATAAGAATGTCCATAAGAAGAGCGATGATGAGATAATATAATAAGGGGGGCATAGTTAGATTATGGGCTATATTATGGAACTTTATTACTCTTCCACGCTTCCTACCTATTAGCACAAACTAGGTATGATCTATTCCACATACTAGGATCTCTTCTAGACAAGTGGTTCAGGGATTTCTATCCTCATTCTTATATTGAGGGCTCCTTATTCTCATGTAGAAGAGGGATTAAGAAAAGTACTAAACCCTAAACTCTATATCAGGAATTCAGAAGATATCATAATAAGAATGCCCATAAGAAGAAGAAGCAGAGTAGGAAGGTGAGAGGGAAGCAATCACTATGATTGGGAGGTAAATGAGGAATCACTATGCTTGGGAGGTAAATGAGCATGGGAATATACCAATACGACTCATACTCAACGATTTTCTTTGGAAGGGGCAGGAAAAAATTGGAATAACATACTCAACGATTCATTTTGGAAGAAAAGGAATTCAAACAAAAAAGTAGAAAAAAATACAGAGTCAACATGACACTAAATCACTATCCTGCGAGGTGTGAGATCAATAGCTGAATATGGAGTAAAAATAGGGTTTAGAGACTATTTTTAGATACCATGGTTTTTTCCAGGGAAGTCTATGGAATCGAAATTTATCCCATGCACCTCTCCCTCCTTCTCCTAATCCTCTCCCTCCTTCTCCCATGCTACCCTCCACTCTGCGTGCATGCCTCCTTCTCCCCTGCTACCCTCCACTCTTGGCTACATGGGCTCTTGTCCTAGATATTGGATTATTTATTTTTATATTTCTTACCACTATTGTGATTTTGTGATCTAGAGGATGGGGGTTTATATGGTATGATCCCCCTATATCCAATAATGTGGTAGAAATATCTTCAGCTATATCCTTAATTTATATACATTGAGTCCCATGTTCTCCCTACTCTATTCTCTTCACTATTGTTCTCTTCTTTTTAGTGCTAGTGCCAACCTTGTCCACACTCATTTTTCTTTCTTATCTCTAATGTAGGGTGTGTGTCCACATCTCTAATAATTTATAGGGTTGTAAACTATTCATCACTCAGTAATAGGATTCTATATCATGAAACCGTGTGTGGGTGTCTTTAAAATTGATCACAAATGAGTAGTTTTACAATACCATGATGGGATTAGGCTAATGGTTTCCCTCGTATTTTGTATCATCTCTTTGAGGCACTAGAGAAAAATGTGGAACACTTATATGTTTTCTTTACATATCAAATGTGAGTAATACCTTGATTTATATAATAATATGATGGACCCCTAGATTACCATTTTTTCCCCATCCTATTGCCATGTATTATTAATGTATTTCCCTCAAATACCTAACACTTTCCTAAGAACTCTTGTTTTAATTGACAAGGTGATAACAAGTGTACAAATTACATTCTATAAATTGTGAACATATGATATGATGGAAAACACTTAGGAGACTTAATCAATCAGGTGTCATTCATGTATACCCACTGTCACATGTGATGGAACCTACCCCTGATGATGCCCCAAGTTACTGCAAATGTCTCTAAATCCACTTCCCAAAATAATAAGTTGAATTTTATAGGAAGATATTCTCTAAAAGGAAGGCATTGAGGTATCTATCATCAATTGGTGTGAAATAATATTAGTAACATGAATTGAGGTCTTGGACAATAACTTTGAGAGAACAAACCACTAAGTACAACTTGGCACTGGGAAGGTTGATATGGATGGTAAAGATATTTGAGAAATGTCCAACACAAGCTAAAAACTTCCCTTTAACATAAGCATGACCTAATGATGACCTGGGAAACAATCGACAACAAAAGGGACCAATTATATACACCAATAATTCAAGAGACATTGAAGGGTGTTCCATAAAGACTAGAAGAATAACCAATCATAGAAGTGAAAACTCAAAATCATGGTGTTATCTCCTAAAATAAACTTGTCATTTTATTTGATTTTTAGGTGATAGCATAGTCATGAATAAGTTTCATTTTTAATTTTTTTGTGGTTTATGGTCTCCAAGCAAAGGGAATAAGTGAGAAATTCCAAAATAAATCGATTTGTTGTTTATTGCTTTCAAAAATCAAAGAAAAGTCTTTTTGGCGGCTAACCATTGTTTTGAAGTTGAGAAGGAGCCACTGAAAAGTCAAGCTTTCGGTGGCAAATGCAAATTTTGGAAACAAGAAGGAGCCATCGAAAAGTCAAACTTCCGATGGAAAATGTGACTTTTGGAAACAATAAGGAGACACCGAAAGTGAAAAAGCAGTTTTGGGCACCGCCTCTTAAGGAGTTCGAAAGAGAAAAGGAAGTACACACGTCATAAAGGGAGGATGACCATTTTTATGGGAGATTGGCATGCTTACATGACCTTATCACCGATTATGGAATAATCATTCACACGTCTACATTAACATTATGTTCATCATTCAAATTCAAATTCCACGAGTTCTAAATGCTTATAAACAACGTTTCTCCTCCACCAGTTGATCATACAAAGTTTATTCTTCATCGTCAGCAGGTTCTTTCGATTGGTAATTTGTATGTTTTAGGTTTCTACAGGTTATCTTGTGTTTTGTAGATGGGTAAGAAATGAGGTGGTCCACCTATTAGGAAGGAGTTATACAACATTCAATATTTACAATCTCATCTAAAGATTCTTCAGTATTTCTTAGATGCAGGCTGTCTCACTTATGTGAAAAAGCTACAAGAGGGTTACCACCAGGGTATCACAGAAGCCTTTGCAAAATATTATGATGGAAACAAAGCCACAATTTTCCCTTTGGAGATAAAAGTTGATGAAGAAGCCATATCCTCTGTTACAAGCATGCCAATAATAGGGAAAAAATGGTTCAAAACCATAGACACCAAGAATCTGGATTTTAGACCTTATTTAAAGCATGAATTCCAAGACATCATTTGGAATAGGGATATCCCCATTTCTCATCTGGAGGAGAAGTGGTAGACTCTTCTCAAAGCCATAAAATTGTATATAACTATAGAGGGAAGGTATGATAGGGCCATGTTATACCACTTCAAACTTATGGACCACTTTACAGGAAAGGTTCCTCTCAATCTACCACATTATTTTCACAAGAGCTTGACAAAGATGTCACACAAGGTCCAAGATGAACATGACCATATCCAGAACACCTTGTTTCATTTTGGTTTGATCAAAATGATTATTGTAGAATAATTGAGGAAGAAAGAAAGAACATGGGAACACTTCCTCTTTTGGGGAGGTTTTGAGTTAGACACTCAACCTGATAAAGGCAAGACGAAATCAATCAAAAAGATACCATCTCATCAGAGCAGTCTAAAGAGGAGGAGAGCCATCACCCTTGACCTCTTAGAAGAACCAGCATCCAGCTCAAAAGTCAAGAAGGCAAAGAAGAAAGTGGTTTTCAAGGAAGCTGCAGAGCAAGCTTCAACTCAGCAGACCAAGCAAGAAAATGTGCTTAACTTACCCTACTAAGAATTTGATTCTGAGCCAAACAAAGAAGAGGTCCCTACTGATCAGAACATAAAATTTTCTATGGAGCAAGCACCAGAAACTGAGAGGTTCACAGGTTACGAGAAAGGAGAAACATCAAGCAAGAGAAAATATAACAAATCACATAAGATTAAGAAACTCAAAGAGAAAATAACATATCATGAAGTGACAGAGAGGGTGATAAAGGCCATATATGAGACTCTATCAAAGAATTTTGCAGAAACCAGTGCAACCTTGGAAACATTGGCACTTGAAAGTGTAAGGAAAAGAAGAAGAAGAAAAGGATCATAAAGGATAATCACCAACTATTTTGGTTTGCTAAGCATTTGAAGAAAAAGATCAAAAAGTTGAAGGCTAAAATAGCTACACAACCAGATTTGCATGTCCTTACAGAGGTTGTTCAAGATTTTCAAGTGGACCAGTCCAAATAATCAAGGAAAAGACTCATTTTTTAATTTTTTATCTTTTTAACAAACACAGGATTTTCGGTGGCATAATCAACATAACAACACATAATTAGCCTTCGAAAGACCTGGATTTCGACAGCTAACTTGCATTTTTCAGGGCAAAAGAGCCACCAAAACTATTGGAAACAGATTTTGAAGATTTGGTGCTCGAGCAAAGGGGATTTTCGGTGATGAAGCATAAAGTAATCTCAAAAAAATTGCTATGTACATTTTGGCATATTGTTTCGGAATTTTGAGGCATTAAGCAAGGTATATAGGTTGATGATTAGCCTATCATTATTGAAGCCTTCTTACAGTTATTGAGGAACATATCCAACTATTGAAGAAAGACACCAGCCTTGTCATCATACATTAGGACCTTCATGGAGCTGTCGAAGACTTAGAGGTTTGAAGACAAATCGAATTCTAGAAATGGACTAGATCCATACTTTTTGAAATATTTTTTGTAACATTTTTCTATTATTAGTATTTCAGATCCAATTTCTCAGGATCTAAAACTACTTGTAAAGGCTATAAAGCCTATCAATTTTATAGACTGATGGTTCGAGTCTGGAGACTATACCATGCTATTTTTGGTACTGATACCTTTTATATAATACATATCACAAGTTCCTTTCACTGTTAATGTTAGATAAAAAATAGGTTAGCTTCTTTGTTTTTGTAGTTTCTTTCATTTACATATTAATGAAACCAGAATGTTTAGATTATCTTTTGACTTCCTATATATCTGTGTTTCATAGTTTATTAAATTCAAGATTAGTTAGATTTATAAAGAGAAAACAAAAAAAATATTTTTATGTTCTTTCTTTATCTGCTTCTCGAAAGAAAACTATTTATATTGATTTAGTAAGTTTCGATTAAAACTTGCAATTTGTAAATGATTACTGTTATCTAAGTTTGTCTAGTTGCAAATGACTGTCATCTCATTGGTCAACTCATAAACATTGATTTAACAAGTAATATGTGCTATTTTTATTCAGCCCATCACATATGTGTTCTGGTTGATAGATATAGACTTTCTTCACCCACCAGTTCAATTACTTATCTGATTATTGACTTTTTAAACATTTTAAGTTACTAGGATTCTTCAAGCTACAACCTGAGAAGGACTACTGGAGAGATAACACATGGTACATCTCCCACGACACTACTAAAACCAAATTGAATCAAAATATGTTATTTTTTCAAGGGAAACAAAACTTACAGATGCCACCTAATTACTAAATCATAGAGATATAAATTACACCACCCCCCCTACTTTTCTTTTTTATGTCTTTTGATATTTTTGTCTTTTTCATATTACATAAAGATTTAAAAAGAATAAAAAATGATAGAATATAGTGAAGGATATAAAGCCTCATGATCCCAATGACCACATGCCTCTAATGTTATGATATAATTATTGTTGTGTGACAACTGTCATGAAGGGTGACGACTAAGACTAGGGGCATCTTTTGATGACTCCACTAAATTAGGGTTTATGGTTCTAAGGATTATATTCACTTGATTGCACTTTTTTCTTGTGTTTCCAAGAGATACTTGTATTTGGAAATGATAGGAAGAGAATTTATTATCCTCCTCAATGGGATATGAACAACTGGAATTTGGATCGGGGACGTTGCCCCTGAACCTCCAGAAAAATGGGGGGTGGTGATGATGAGTCAAATTTCAACTATGCTATAAACCTCGTTTTTCATGATTTTCTCTTGGTTTCGAGAATAGTTCATTCTCTACTAAACAGGGGAAACCACATGAAGGTGGAAGCTCTAATTATGCCCCCCCCCGCTCACATCACTCTCAATTTCCCCAATACCCAATCTATCTAGATTCAACAATTATAATTAAAAATGACACTAAGATTACATGAAAGAAAAAAAAATAAGAGATCTATAGTACAAATCACTCACCACATGTAGGAATATCATTGATATTCTTCTTCATCCAAATCATCATATTCTATATCATCATTTGATATTTCAGAATCATCATCAAATGGATTGGCCATATCAACATCATCATCATTACTGTCATAATTTTCTATAATAACATCATCAGATATATCGTCATCGATAACATTATCATCTACATCATATGGTCGATCAACTTCTTCGACTTCATCATCTGACGATACACGGTATACCTCCTCATGTTCCTTTGTATCACCTTCTATTTCTTGAATATCATCTTCTTCCGGTACATTATACTTTACATGCCTTCCTCTTGGATCATATCTAACAAAAAATGACCAACCTGGTTTACCGGGAACCCCGCAATAGAATACCTGCTCACATTGGATGGGAAGAACATAACTTTCTAGACCTGGATCAAATGTCCTTGTATTAACCATGTTATAACCATTGTCATGATGAATAACAATTCTTTCAGGATCACATTCATTTATCCATAAACGACACCATTTGACCTCAAACATAATTATCTTGAAGGATTTGAAGTCACACTTGATTATATCATCCAAATATCCATAATATCTATTTTCTGTTAGTCTTGGATGTTTGTCACTTCTAGAAGAAACATTAGTGACTTGAAACACTACAGTTATCCCTGAATATGCAGTTTTCTTCGTGTCATCCACGCTTTTGACGTAGAATTTTCAACCATTATACCACATAGCTTTGTGGTGCTTCAACTACAATATTCTCGACAAGTACAAAATAAATTAATAATTAATAAACATATTTAAACTTAATAAATATTAAAAAATAATACATTAACATTTTGTATAATAACAAAAAGTGCAGGTAAAATTTTATATGCTTACGTGTTTATCTTTTAAACCACATGCTAAATCAATCTCCCTCTGCGTAAGATTGTGATCTTCATTACGATGAGCTCTTTTAATTAATGTAGCCACCCCTTCCCATGATTACCTACCATCATGTTGTTCACATTGTTCTATGCATAGCTTCATCCAATCAAGATTGTTAGCAATGTATAAATGTAGTGCATCCCACACTCAATCAACTACAATAAAAAAAATATAAATTAGTAAGAATAATGAATAATAATAATTGATGGAGGTATAATATAAATTGAAGAAATACAATATAGATAAAAATCAAATAATATAATACCTTTCACTTTCCTCATTTTACCATTCCCAACCAAGACCTCCACTTCAGATATTTTGACGTTATTGACACCCCAAATGCAATGCATATTAATTTTCCTCCCTAAATCAGGAAGATAATCGCTAATATACACTAAGGTTTGATATACCATATACCCCTCCACCATACAACCCTTGGGACATGCTCTTTTTCTAACTAAAGCTTTCAATGACTTCAAGTGTCTCTCCACCATACACAATGACCTTGTGTGTACAGGTCCACACAATTCAATCTCTTCAACCTGGTGTATGAGGCACTGTTCTTGCACATTGAAAAATGTTGGAGGTGGATACTTTTGCATTGTACACATTAAAGGAATTTCTCTCTTCCAATATTTATATCTTCCTTATGGATTTATTTATATGACAACCACCTACAAATGTTACAAGAACAAAATAGGTTTAAGCAAAGACAATATTGTATACATGAATATTACAAGTAAAACACATGTCATCAACAACTTATACAACATTTTTATTACATATAAATAATAATATGTAATTCATCTGTCGTTATTTACCTCATGTATTTTCCAAGGTCATATAAAACTTGTTTTACGTTGTTGTCAAAGCTGTCGGGAAAAGATAGAGGTAACACATACTATAGCAAAACAATGGCACATTAATAAATTTTCGATTTCATATTAACAATATATTTACAAAATTTAAAAATATTACATCAATTCTTACCAATACATAACAAATATACGAAATAAATTACCTTGATGAAGGTATGCCAGTCATGATTTTGTAACCCACCAAATTCACCTTTCTTTGTTAATGTATTCTTGATGTTTGAAGAAAATTCTGTTGGAAATCTAATTTTTCGAATGAGCTCTTTCACAACATTGCTTTCATCTTATTTAAATAACCATGGGAGGCTATTTCCACAGACTCCATTAGTCTGATTTAAATCAATAATATTTAGCATTGCATTGTTGGCTTCTTGAATGTCACTACAAATTTTAGAATTTTTTTCTTTGTCACGCCTTCCATCTAAGATTCTCCACAACATTTCTGTTATGTTCTTCCTGATATGCATTTTGTCGAACAAATGATTTATTTCTAGTTGCTCATAGTAGGGAAACCTACTGAATTATTTGGGGAAACTTTTCATTCCTCGTGGAATCAAATCAATGCCTTGACGACCAACTATATGTTACATAAACGAAATTAACACAAAAATTGTTAGATTATACACAGTAGACATGAGAATTCAACACAATTAAAAAATGTAATATATTGCATACGATGACGAATATTGACTTACATTGACGATTTGATCTGTTATAATCCAACTTCCATAGGTGTGGTTTCATTCTTTGTGGTTTTATTCCACTCTCCTCTTTCTCATTGAAAAAATGTTTATGGGTATTTCGATACCTATGGTTCTTAGGGAGAAAGTGCCTATATTCATCAGACACCTCCTTTCCTAAAATTCTTGAACTATGAGATATCATCCTAGGACCACAAACTTGACATGCAAATTTACCCTTTGTTTGAAGACCTAGAAGATACGCATAAATGGAAGCATTAGTTATATAACAAACAATTATTTAAAAAACAAACATTATAATATCATCAACATCTAAATTATTTAAGTGCAATAGTGTGTTACATACCACAAAAATGTGTTAGTCCCGGTGCATCGTGAATTGCCCATGTAAGAATCCCAAGGAATTGCAATTCTCTTTGAGCTGTTGGTCTAGAGATGTCATACATAGTGATTCTGTCCCATAAATTTAACAACTCATTGAAAAGAGGCCCAATATATCCATTCATATCTTTCACTTGGTACTTACCTAAATGGTTAAAAAATACACATAATTACTACACCTTGTATACATATATGAAATTGTGCAATGAACAAGAAAAATGAAATGTTAAACATTAAAAAAGAAATATTGTTATAAAAATATACCTGGAACAATCATTGCCAACATTGTGTGCTCTATCTTTATTGAAATCCAAAGAGGAAGGTTATTGTTTATAACAAAAACAGGCCACACTGTAACATCCCGCTCTGGTGCACTGAGAACACTTATTATTTGAGGACACTTGCTCGCAAGTGATCTGGACCCTTTTTATGTTAGACCTTTTATATTTGATTATGATGTGATTGACAGATGACATGATGTGTTACTATTTGATG
>ML780229.1:799968-814547 GCA_009831015.1 Picea engelmannii | reverse complement strand
TATTCTCATGCATCAATATTTCATTCTTAATCATTTTGATATTTTTTTCTTAAAACAAAGGATGGAGACTAAAAAACTAGTGATTTCCAGGCATGTGTAATGATTTCCCATACCTATATATGTTAGAGGCAAATACGATTGAAATTAAAGGGAAGAGGTTTATGATGCTTCCCATAGGATATAATGCTTCCCATAGTATATCAAAAGATAAATGGGTTTATGAGCCAATTACATGGAAGGAAAGATATCAAGTTGGATCCTAAGATTGTCCTTTAAGAAAGAAATTTCAAAAAAATATGTCTAAGTCTCATTATCATGTCTTTTAATGTGCATTTTCCTCTTCTCTAGAACTAGTCGATGAGATCCAAATCTAGAATAATTTCCTATTCCATTTCCTTACTTAGATCCATTAGAAATACTACTTGCTTTTTAATTTGTCTAACATTGGACAAGGTTTAATATATTAACAAGGACCTTCCCTTCATCTAGTAGTTCATCCTTGAATTTTGTTTGGGACTCCCAACACTATTTTTTCCTCTGCATGTTCTTAAGTGTATAAATCTTAAATATTCTCATGAATATGACTGTAAAGAAGTCTTCAAAGAGATTGAAAAACTAGATTGGACTATTACCTCATCTAGTAGATCCAATTCCTATGGGTCCGAGAGAGTGCATATTCCTCTAGACAAATCTTTTTCATATATACTAATTTGATTCACTTTTTTCCAAATGATATTTTGAATAAATTTCATGTCATTATTTCTCATCTTGTTGTCTTGTCAAAACACTATTTTCATACTATGATTGTGAATTAACATCGTTAATCCATATTGATTCATTATAGTTTCTAACTCCTTTTAGATACATATCTTTACATTAAGGGTTTTAATACGTCAATTGAAGGAAAACATAATAATTTAATCGATCACTAGATATTCATGAGGTAGAGATATGAAAAGTATCAGATAGGAGTTTATTCTAGGGTTTTCGGCTGCTAAGTGGCAAATTTGACAGTGTAGTGAGCCTCCAAAAGATTTGACTTTCGGTGGCTAAAGGGAAAAACGCAAGACCAATGAGCCACCAAATGTGCTGAAGAATCCATAATTTAATTCTTTCTACCCAGATCATGTTTTTCGAGTTCTAGAACATGTGGGAATGGTATCAAATTAAATATAATAACTATAAGAAGTTCAATACCACCATAAAATAGTTCAATACCAACAAATTACTAAAGCACACAATTTTTTTTTAAGTACTGACCTTCAAAATCTCAGCTATGTAGAGTCTAATCAATTCAGTGTTTCTCTTCTTGAAAGAGAATTGAAATCAAGATTTCATAAAAAACATAACACCATTGCATCAAAACACCATTTCATAAATTACTCACGCAACTGTAGAAAATGATTGTCGCAACTATATCACATTTGTCATAACTGATATATATATATAGGATTGATTTAGTCGGTCTTCCGTCGAATTCAATCAAATTGACCAAACAATAAGTCAATGACCGTTTGATTCTCACAGGTGACATAGTTGGTCGTTATAACAACTAAAGTTTTAATGTTGGTCACTAGAATGACCAATGTGGAATGTTGGTCGCTAGAACGATGAACGTGGAATGTTGGTCACTAGAGCGACGAACAGTTGGACCTCGAAAAAAAAAAGTAAATTTAGTCCAAAAAAAGCAAAAACATTACGACGAAATTTTAAACCGTCGTAATATTTTGTCGTAATTTCTGCCCAATGTAGTAGTGTTCCAATGAATGTAATTCTTAAAGACATATAAGAAAAAATATTTTGTGGTTTTTTCCCACTTTGGGTTTCCACGTAAAAACATTGGTGTACTGTGTATGTGTATGATTTCTCATTTGTTCATTATTTATTTACTTTGCAACTATTGGATGATAATGCTACATTGATATAACACTTTCATTTTATGGTTAAAAATTATTCTATTTCTCTATTAATGATTCACCCCCCTCTCAGTAATCCAACACATAGCTCTTGGGATTGATGCATAAGGAAAGAGAGCTAAGGGGAATTATCAAAATATTTGACTTGAAAATTATTTTCATATTGATATCAACGCTTCTAAAGACAACAAGATGAAAGAAAGAGTGTTCTTCTAAAGACAACAAGAAGAAATAAAGAGTGTCATAGATAAATATGCCTAGAATAAAAAAAGTGGGAATGATCAGTCTGTATAACAAATAAGTGAGATTTTGATGATGTAGAAAATTGAATGAATAGAATCACAATTCTCACTGTTGTAATCCCAATTTCAGGTTTTGTGATGTTGAAAAGTTCATTTTATGTAGGTTCATTTCTAAACTTAATTAATAGCATACAAGTTAAAAAAATTCATCGGGCTTAACAATTTTTTTATACAAAACAATATTGTTAACACATTTATGTATGAAACAAACCAAAACTATGCATTATCTTTATAATAATATTGATCAAACATGTAAAAAATCAATGGATTGTTGAGATATTTACATTCAAGTATTAATTATGCATTTTGTTACCATTCAATATCTATTGCCATAATGGGGATTCTATGAATTACATACTAAGAAATCGAGAGACCAACATCAAATGTGCTCAAATAATTTAATCAAATATTAGATACTAATTCTATGACCACATAATGACTAATAACAGATAAGCATGTAGCATTACCAATGCAACAAAATAACTATGTAACTATGAACCAATATGTTAGATACCTTTAAAGGGATGGAATATGTGAAGATGAATAAAGATAGATAAGGTCATTTCCTTTAGTTTTCTTAATGACTATTCTTTTCTCTTCAAAATTTTCATTGAGCCACATTTTTGCAATTAATATTACTAATAAGTTTCTAATGCCATTACAATTTACACCCATAACACATGACTAGTTGTTTTGGTGTTTTTCAAAGCTAAGAGAATATGAAAATATAATAAATTGAATGTCATTGGATCCAAACAAATTAAGTATGGACAATGAAAGTGATTCCAATTTTCATATTAAGAAGGATCAATAATGTTCATAATACATGGATTCAAGTGGGGATTAAAAAAGACAAGGTTTTCAAGATTCTCTAGTAAGATTTCATTAAGTGACACTTATAATGGTGTATACTCTAATATGGTGGTAGGATTATGTAGGTGTGAGATCTATGTTGGATTTAGTGTTCTAGAATGGTACATCATATCAAGGAATACATGAGTTCCAATGAAAATATAGATGATTTAGTATTTATATGTCAAAGGAAAGTAGTAGGAGTTGAACCCTAAATCTTGATCACAATTTACATCCATCCTCATCTAATATTGAAGGTAAAATGAATGATTGAGAACTCCCTTGTTGTGAGTCAAGAAACTGATAGGTTATTAAAAATGTAAACCTTCTTTTGAAATTTTACAATATTTTTTGTCTTACATAATTGACAAGTGGTTTAAAAAATTTACATTTTTTTTGGAAAAGGGTTTTTGAATTACCCTTGTAGGATGGGTTTGAACCCTTCGGAAGGATTATGAAGGTTTCAATTTTGATCACTGGGTGGGAAGCATAGTGAAGTAAGGAGGGTCACATTTCATCAATTTCCATTCACTCCGCAATTCCATATCTTTGAGACATTGGGAGAGATTCAATGGAAGTCCTCTTCAACATTAATTAAATTTACTACAACCCTAGGATTAACATGCCCTCCACTCAAAAACAAATCCAACAAAATATTTTGATTACTTTTTGTGAATTCATTGTTTAAAAGTTGGAGGGGGAGTAGGCTATTTACACTTTTTATCTATTTTATGAGATTCTTTATACCACAAACAAAGGAGTTCAATACATAAAATTTGGTGTCTCACTAAAATGAAACTTAAAAATTAAATAAAAATTGACATTCTTCTGTTGATCTAAAATACGACTTTACGATGTTAAAGTCAACCTCACAAGGATATGAATCCCTTTCATTTTTAGAGAGGCGGTACTCCTCTTTTTCTTATGAAATTCTAAACAGAAATAAAACAAAGTATGAGAAGGAACACACTTTGAAAAAGATAACATTCACATTCATAATAGTACCTGAGATTGGGACCATGTATCTTTAAGAGAATATATATACAATATATTACAAAGTAGATAAACCAAATGAGTATGATAAATAAGAGGGTGACATTTCCATCACAACATTCATCAAGACAATAAATAATATCCATGATAGAGAGATAAGAAAGATGAACCACATATATAATAGAACTTTAAATGATCATTCCATTAAACACCAAAAATATTATGATGGATAAAACATTTGGAAACTCAAAATTCAAATCAATTTTTTTGAGAATATAATAGTGTAGTATCCCAAGTAGTTCTCTTAGAGTCACAAAAAATAATATGAGTATTTAAATACAAAGTAAATGTCTTTAAATAAAATATTTGTATTCTCCCTTCAAAGAGGACTGGGATGGGGCTCCTGTAGACCATACAATGAAAATACCTGGAAGATAAGAGGGAAAAAAATGAAGAATCGACTTGGTTTTCATAGAATACCGAGAAATAGAAGGGAATATGACAAATGATTATGGAAGAAATAGACATAAAAGGGTAAACATAGTAGTTGATTGACTCATTGTGATGGAAATTTCTCATAACCATTACTTTCTTGGATGTGTTTATTTTATATATGCATGTTGTGGTTGAGGTGGCATAACCACTGCAACTATTTCTTGACTTTCTATCTTGGTAATTTTGATTAATTCCTTTTTCAACTACTCCTCGATATACTCCCTTAAAGGAGCTACAATAATTTCATGGTTGGTTTTAATTTCAAATAACTCATTTTCAAATTATCTTAGATCCATATCTGATTGATGCAACATGTCATCAACTTCATCATTTCTATTGATATACCGAACTAACCATTTTTCAACTTCTTCTTCGGAAACGTCTATTGTTTCGGTGAATTCATTTTCCCAAGAAAATTTTAATGCATTAAGTTGTCCCATTAAGGTTTATCTCAATTATCATTTCTTTCAAATCTTTAATTATTCTTAGCCAACATGCATTGACATGTTTCATTCAATAATTTGAAGAAAGTTTTTGTTCTTTTCTATGATCTTCAATTAATCTCGATACTTTAGCATGTACTCACAAGTTATTTGTAAAATCCTTCATCATTTTCTAGGTACTTTTGTAGGTATTCCTTGAAATTTTGTATTCTTGCTGAAAAACTAACAATACGTTGAGCAACGTCCCAAATTTCTTGAATTATATCAATTCTTTTTTGTATGGAATCACCAACATATTTTCTTATTGCTTGTAATAAACTTGATGAGCCTTTATATTTACTACTTCTTTCCAGAACATTTTCTAACACAAGTGCAAGTTGGATTGAATTCAAAGGCTTTGGAAACAATGGTTCCGGTATCAAAGAAACTTCTAACTCTTTTATCCTTTGTTTCAACTATGAATATTATTTTTCCATATTATCAACAAACTACTTCAAATCTTCTCCAGTTTCTTCATGGAACTCTACAAATTTTTGATTCTGCAAATCCATCAAAATCAATTGACGACTTCCATCTTTCCAATGACTTTTTTATTTTTAGTATTGAATTTTTCCAATAACAATTTTTTGGATTTATGATTGTAGGTTGCATGGTGTAAAGTAACATATTCCTCCTCAAATATTTTAGGTTCATATGATTGTAGGTTGCATGGTGTAAAGTAACATATTCCTCCTCAAATATTTTAGGTTCATGGGTAATCAGTGCTTCAACAATTTCCCTAGTTTCCAGTAGTCTTTGTGCAAACCAACTAGGTTCTTCAATGAGTTCATCTATATCCATTGCTCGTGGACTCTCATGGATTTCAAGTATTTTTAAACCGATTTTCAATGTATTTATTTTTATCTTAACAAAATTATATGAAATATGATATTTTTCAAGAGTTTTTCTAGGTGGGTCTTTATCACCACCATTGTTTCACCCTCCAACCGATGTTTTTCTAGTTTCCATACCACTGGTGCTATTATTTGTTCTTGATGGAGTACTCTTTTGGGACGTTGTTAATGAATTAGGGATTTTATCCGTCACTTCCTTTCCATGTTGTTTGTGACATTCATTGGTGTTGTTTATCTCTTCCATGTCACCTGAAACTTGGTCTGTTGTGATTTCAGAGAGATCTAGATTATCTCTTCCACCCTCTTGAAATTGTTCAACTTTAGTGAAATATGAAGAATACTCAATTAATTCCATGTGTGTAGTGAATTTATTACCCGGGTCAAAACCCTTAACATATTTGGCTTACTTTAAGCCCAACTGTTCATGATGTCATGCTAGTTCATCGAGGTGGGTTATGTGCTTTACAGTGAATTCTCCAATTTTCCATGCCAAGGGTATGAATTGTTTTTTCCTTCTATCATAAAATAAATGGGCTCAAGTTTTGTATTTTCTTCACATTTCCTCAGAATTGTTTTTATCCGAAACATAAAATGGGAGAAGAAAAGGCTTCTCTTCACTACCAAATATCCTGATAACCATAAATTATTCAAAAGTTTCATAAGATCCTTTCCTAGAGAGAAAGGTGGTTTCTTCAAGAGATAGTATTGATTTACTAGGACCAAAAATAAACCTTTTAAACTTTGAAATAAAATTGTTATAAACTAGTTAATAATTGTATTGAGCTCTGTGTCTATACAAAATGGAGTATCATGCATAAATTGGTTCCATTATAAAATCAACATGATTTTACCTTGATAAATCTTTAATTACGTGACCATAAGAAATGGCACAAATGAGGTAAAAAATCATGTAGAATATTCAAGTCTTTTTTAAATTACCAAGTTGGAAAGAGACCTCACTAGAAATAAGATAACCCCAATCTATAATAGCTTTATCATGTAAAGAATAATGCAAGGAATACATAACATTTCTTGGTACAAATGTAGTATATTCCATACCAATAATATCGGTGAACAACCAATCAAATTCTCTGTATGGGCATTTTAGTGAAGTTACCTCAATCCTGGAAGCACCAGGGTTATTGCTTGGATCCTCGAAATAATTGCGTAGATACCTCTTCCCTCTTTTATGTTGCTTCAAAAATTCATCAACCTCCTCATTTTTAAATTGAAAGGTAGGTGTAGGGATTTGTATCATTTTGGATAATGTTGAAAGAGATAAAGAAATGGGTTGATGTCTTTGTAATTGAATTATCCTTTTCTCAGATTTGAATTTATCTACGTACCATTGAATAATTTATTTGAAGTCTTTTACTTCTGGAACACAACCTGCTAATGATATTCCTGAGGTCCAAATTAAGTCTGTTTTCTTCTCATCCAAAGAACGAGCCTTGTAGTAATTGTATTCCCTATACCACTAAAACTCTTGATCCTCACAACCAAGTGCGTTTAGTGTATCTCCAAAATAAAACTCTTTTTTCTTACCTGAAATTATTTTTCTACTTTTGGCTTTGACAATAGGTGGAGATACTGTCAATATTTACAACTTGGCATATTGTTTTTACTTAATTTCACCATGTTGTCTTGATAGTTCAATCAATCATAAATCTTGTTTTTAATGTTGCTGTCTTACATAAGATTTGAATTTATTGCAAGTTTTAACAAATGTTTCAAGAATTTAATAATGACATTATGCTTACAAAAGTGATAGTTGATGTGGTGGGGACAATAAATGTGATGGGAAGTGGTGATGTGATGTCGTGGCGAATGAAAAATGTTAAGTATGAGAGTGTAAAATGATGAATGGAAAGTGAAAATTGTGTAACATGGGACTATGGACCTGCGGACCCATGAACATGGATACGAGGAAGGGTAAGGAGGTCCACATTGAAACTAGAAATATGGATAAGTCTAAAAAATAATTGTTTTGCAGATCAAATAAGTAAAAGGTGCATTTTGGAGAACATGAGATTTCGGACCTGTGGACCTATGGACTTAGAAAAAGGTTATCCTATGGTAACTGACTCCAAATCCGCTTTTTATGAAAATTGACTAAGAGCTAAAAAAGTGAAAAAGGTGCAATTTTGGAGATGAAAAAGTTAGAAGTTCATTTTTGGGAGCACAAGACTTCGAAATTCAGACTTGTGGCCCTGGAGACTCAAGAAAAATTTGAAGGATGGTATGTGGCTCCACATCTTCATTTCAAGAAAATGACTAAGTATGAAAAAGGTGAAATTTTCATTATGGAGGACGCAGAAGTAAGATGTGCAAAATGTATGCGATGTGATTGTAGACTTGTATACCTATGGGCATGCAGAGCTGGGACTTGTTCCAACCCAACTCGACATTGTTTGAATTTAGTTAAGTGTAAGAAGAGTAAAACATGGTAAGTCTTGGGGAAGTATATAATGGAAATATGTTACGTGAAAAAAAGAAAATGGAAATGAAATATGTTAAGTGAAAAAAAGAAAATGGAAATGAAATATGAAATATGGGAAAAGAAAAATGGAAAATTTGAAAATTAAAAATGTAAATGAATTACCAGAATGAACTAGAAAATGGAAATGAATTATGAGAAAATGGAAATGAACTTAGAAATTGTGAAAATATAGAAAATGGAAAAAGGAAATAGGAAAAGTAAAATGGTAAATGGTAAATGGAAAATGAAAATATAAACTAAAAATGGTAAATGAAAAATGGAAATGAATTATGAAAATAATAAGTGGTGGGTATTATGAAAATTAACTAAGTGGGTAATGAAAATAAAAATAGGCGAAGTATGGAAATGATAAATGTGGAAATGGTTAAGTATGGAGGATAGTGAGAAGAATGATAAGAGAGGGGAGGAAGGGAATTTGGGGTGGGAGCAAGAAAAAGAGGGGATGTGATCCTGCAGTGCAAGAGAATATGAGACTAAGTATGACACGAAGAACCAAGAAAATGCATGGAATGGAGAAACAAGAAAATGCATGGAATGGAGAACCAAGAAAATGATACTAAGAGAAGACTTAGTCTCAAGTGCTAATAACAAAACCAATAAAAATAAGTGTGGTTCCAAGATGGTTCCAAGAATATTATCACGGTTCCAATAAGATCTTAGTTATGTTGCACATGGAAAAAACATTTTTTTGGTGGTAAAACAAAAACTTGGATATCTTGAGCATACAACCTCATATTTTTAATATGTAAAATGCATGATGAAGTGAGACCAATGGCTATGATATGAACTGATAATCATTCAAAATTTCATTTTTCTGATATATATATATATATATATATATATATATATATTAATTATTCCAAGATATGGAAAACTAGGTGATCAAAGTTTTTGATCAACATCTTCCTAAATACTTGATTAATTATGAACATGATATCTTGGATTACTAGTGCATTTAATTATCAACTAGGGTTCTTATGCTAAGTTGTGAAAAATATATGCAAGTATAAAGAATTTCATAAAAGATAAATTTGTTATGCTTGTCCTATCATAACTATAAATTCAATTATATTTATAAAACACATAGAAACAAAAAGAAAGATAGAGGATGAAATAGAAAGAATAAAACTTATCAATTGAAAAATAATGATAACCTACAATTAAAAGAACACAAATATGATTAATGTTATTCAACAATAAACCACATTGTTCATAAGCAACGCCACACACACTCAATTTAAAACAATCCAAAAAATAATGGATTACGAATAATACTCTAATTAATTACAAGATGTACATGAAACAAAATAAAACATGATACATCACCCATCTTGTTCAGAGTGTGCCCTTCGTCTTCAAAGAAAGGTGTTGGGAGACTTCAAGAATTAAGTATTAACTCAACACTATAAACTAATTCTATTTAATTCATGCATAGAAGGATGGGGAAGAAAACACAACATATTGTATTATGTCAAAATATATATATAATGGATGATATGATTCATCCCCCCTTTGCAAAGAGTTCAAATTAATTTTATAATCCTCTAACATAACACTATTATTTATATCATGCTTGAGAATAAGATATTCTCAATCCTCTCATGAAACAAAGTGCTGAAATATTTACAACACTAAATCCCTAGTATCTAGCCTACATAGAAGGAAACATCTTTAACCAACACAAAATATTCATTAATTAACTAGATTTTGTTTTAAAATGAGATCATGCACCAAAAACATTACAATGCAACATTCACAGATTCCATAGCAATAGGATGGGGTCATGGTTCTACAACAAAGAATTAGAAGCAAACAAATGCGTGGCGACAATGACTATTATTGCTAGGGTTTATGTATCTATTGTAGCAATTTCACAGCAATGGAATCTCTTAATGAAGTGGCTTGAACCCATAGATCTGTAATAGTTGTTCCACAACAATGGAAACCAATAGGTTGGAACCTAGATCTGCAACATTTGTAGTACAATCTGTAACATTTTTTAAACCCATAAGCTAGATGCAACTGATACAAAAATCATCCTAATACATTCTCAAAATTCAATGAAATACCAAATTATGAATGAAAGAGTAGCTATATCATCTTTGGTTAGGAAATGGTTATATTAGGGAAAAAAATGATGTAAAGAGAAAGGAAAATTAGGGTAAAATAATTCCAAAATAGAGTCTCATCATTTCCCCCCTACTTAGGTTGTTGCTCATCATTGTGCAAACTCAATAGTCATTTTGAATCAGATTCAAAGTGGAAATTAGTCTAATGGAAGTTTCTTAAATTTTAAGAAGGATAACCATCATAATCGGTTGGGTAGTATTCTTTGTTACTCTCAATTATTTTCCAATAACTGTTTTCTTCATGCAACCTCCACTTATACAATTGTTGGTATTGTGGTGTAGGGAAACATATTAAAGGAAAATGAAATTTTAGACCAATACAGATGATATCATATATTTTTAGACATGCTATGTATCTCTCTACCCTATTTATATCTTCACTAAAATTTGGATACCCAAATGGCTCTCTCTATCTCAACTATTCTATTAAATGGTACCATCTATAACCATAGGACGACAAGGCTTCTAATTTCATTTTTTGATCTCATGCTAAATATAAAAGATAAAATTTTGTTGGGTTTTTCTTTTGGGTAATGAAGCAGATTTTCTTAGTTCCTCATTAGTTCCTTGATACACAAATTTTAGTCTAGGCAAAGAATGGAAAATATTGGTGGCATGATTCTACTCACAAATACTACAAACTTCAACATTATTTAATTGGAAATCCCTCAAGGGATGCTTCTTTATGGATTTGGAGAAAAATATGGATAATGCTTGCTCAACTTCTTCCTACTTCCTCTTAACCTATAGTGTGTCAAATTGTAAACTTAAAGAACTAATAATATCATTTTTGAAATTTTCCAACAAATTATCATTTTCATAGTGAGTAACTCCTCCTCTAGATGGGTTGGTAAGTATGGAAACAACATCTCTAGGACATTTCTCGTGCTTTGAATTTCCATGTGAGTATATTTTACATAACTCATGGATTTAATCATAATCCACTTGGGAAATGTCTCCTCCTCCCATCAAATTTAGGAGGTCAAGGCACTCATCTCATATACCTTTGATCAAGATAGTCTACAAATTGGAACCTCTCCATGTAGTCTTCCAAACTCTTATCTTCCTTTTGAGTCATCCTAAATATTTCTACATGAATATCTCTTGCCTTGTAGCAGTATTGATATTTCTCTAGGAAGACTTGCTTGAAGTAATACCAAGTGTAGATGCTCTGCCCACCAATTCCCATGAACTAGTGGAATGTTGGGTGGCACGGAATAACTTCAATTTTTGGGCATCTACAAAGTACATGAACTAAACAATGAAGGTGTCCAGGTATTCACTGGAAAAATAATTGAAATTAGGTAGAGTTGAAGGAGCAATATTCTTCATTGGTGCTTCTTCCCTAGGGTCTCTAATTGGGAACTCAAAGGTAATAATATCATCCTGGTTAGAACTGATTCCTTCCTCACTTTCCATGATGACTAGAGGAGGTTCCATAAGAGGTGGTAGTTCATATGTTACCAATTCTCGAGAGGAAATCGATCCTTTAGAATATTCTAGCTTGTGCACTACACTTTATTGAAAATATGACATTGGTTTTCCACTGATAAGATATTTTTTGTTTAGTGGTGCTTCAGTGGGAGGAATAAATTCTACCTCTGTTTTCGAAGAAACTTCTAGTATAAAATGAGGAGTGGAAATCCTATTATAAATTGGTTGAGTATGGGGTCTTATTCTTGATATTTCTCCTTATCATAGTCTACTTACAAATTGGTTAGTACCATGGGTGGTTCTTACTACACCATGTGCTCGTGCTCTTAGATTTCTAGCTCCATTAATGCATCTATATGCTTCTACATACAAAAAAATTCATATGAGGTATTACAAAGAGGAATGTTGACTATTCCTCCAATGTAAATCCCTATACCATGTGTTATCTAATTCAATGTAAAAACAACTTCTTAAGGTTTTTTAACACTTCCTCGACAATGATGCAAAAAATGACAAGCTTCATAAATACCTAATTAATTTTTAATAGGATATCTCATCTTTCTAGTGCATTTAATTATCAATCAGGGTTTCTTTGCTTGCAAAGCGTTGTGAAAAATATATGTAAATATCAAGAATTTAGTGAAGAGATAAACTTTTTTATTCTTTTCCTATCATTGCTATAAATCCAATTCTATTCATAAAACAAATATAAAAAAAATTCAAGACAAAGCATGGATATAAAGTAGAAAACTTAACATTTGAAAAATAACGATAATCTATATTTCAAAGAACATAAAAATGATTAATGTTCTGAAGAAACAAACCACACTATTCAACAAGAATTACACACACACACACACACACACACACACACACACACACACTTGATTTACAACAATAAAAAAAATACTAGATTATGAACAATACTATAAATAATTACAAGAAGTACAAGAAACACAATAATATAATATACAACACCTATCTCATTTATAGTGGGTTATTCCTATTGAGAGAAAGGAACTAAGAGACTTCAACAATTAAGTATTAAATCAACACTTCAAACTAATTCTATTTCATTCATGAATATAAGACGAAAAAGAAAATAGAGCAGTCTGTATTATGTCAAAATATCTACAATAGATGATATAATTTATCCCCCATTTACAAAGAGGTTGTGTTGACGGGCGAAATTG
Organism: Picea engelmannii; assembly: GCA_009831015.1. NCBI lineage: Eukaryota > Viridiplantae > Streptophyta > Pinopsida > Pinales > Pinaceae > Picea > Picea engelmannii. Next base: position 801,397 of record ML780229.1, on the reverse strand, counting down.
ACCGTTCGTCAACTGGGAGAGTGGAACCGGTCCGGGGTTGTCTAAATAACCCAAGCCGTTTGGGGTGAACCAACCTGATGGGTTTAGCGGCTCCATTAGCCGATCTAAGTCCTAATAAAACAAAAGAAAACTACTCTAAATTAACTAATCTAACTAAAACTAACTATTAAAACAAACTAATAAAAACAAAACAAAACTATTAATATATATACAATTTACTATCTAATACTATACAACTATAATTTTATAAAATCAAATGATCACTTACTAACAGAGTCAAATTTAATTACAAATGTACAATGTTTACAACTTACAGATTTGAATGAAAACCTGAAAAACTCATTTGTAATCTGTCCTAAGACAACGAGACTATTGTTTTTTTATTTTTACGATTTTATGAAAATAAATAAACTAAAAAACTATCTAGGCTAAATAACTAAAATACTAACTCTAACTACAAATCTAAACTACACATATACCTAACTAAACTACTTAAATTATACTAAGAAATTAACTATTAAATACTAAATAACAAACTGACCTGAAGTAACGTTTTCCAATTTGTCCTGTGTAAGATGGTCAATTCACTTGTTTGGTGGGAGGAAACCTGCACCAGATTCTCCATGATCTTCTCTTAAACGGGAAGCTTCTGTGCTCTTCAAATGTGATTACAGGACAAACAAAACATAAAAATTACAACAATCTTATGATTTATAAACCTTCACAGTTAGATAAATTTGCATGCAAAGATCTATACAAAATGATTCAATTAACAAAGAAGAGAAATCTGTCATTCATTAACTGAAACAAAGTAATTTCTATACTTTAAAAATAGGAGAGATCAGATACAGATGACATATAAATCAAATCATATCAGCATACAATAAATTACGATAGCTAAAGTAGTCGATAATTAATTGCCAATTGATATGCAAAAACTTGAAACAAAAGTTTGATATATTGAAAGCGAAGTTGTTACAAGACATCAACTTTCGTCTCAGTCTGAATCATAAATCCATAGTGTGGTTCTCCCACAGTGAGGATGGTGATGTTTATTACAAAAAAATGACAAGTATTTAAAGACCTTATGTAACGAACTGCCTCGTTACGACAACTGTGCTAGTGTCAGGTGCAAATTTTTTTTTTTTTTTTTTTTTTTTTATTTGGTTAAGGTGTGTGCGTGCGCATAGAAGTAACGACATACTTGATTCTACGTCGCCTCTCGACGACCAACAAGACGCAACCACGACAAGTGAGATTGACCTCTAAATATGACTGACCTCCCTCCCGTCCTACCCTGCAAGGTTAGGACCTCCAAGACACATAAGCAACGCTCAAGCCCAGGTTCCCATCGTCTTTAACCATTTAAGGTCTCAGGGCTGGCGACTGTTCTGAGGAACATGGAGGTGTCTACATCCCGCCCGACACC
>ML780229.1:718237-729905 GCA_009831015.1 Picea engelmannii | reverse complement strand
AGGAGCCTGTCTAATCTTCTTTCGAGAAGACATAAGACTAAAAGCCCTGCTTTTCTGTGCAGAAATAGTAAACTCTACTGTTGGATTCATCCATCTGTGACGGTACTGTACTTAACACCTGGTGTCATTCTCTGCCTACAGCTGCTAGTTGTACGCCCTATGTCCAGAGGCGTTTATTCTTGTTGTCATTGTGATATGTCGATTCGTCTTGTTGTGTTCGTCTTACTTGTGTCTTGTTCTAGGTCGGGTTACTAGTTTTTGCCTGAGCAGTCGTCCAGGAGCCTGTCTAACCTTTTTTCGAGAAGACATAAGACTAAACGCCCTGCTTTCCTGTGTAGAAATAGTAACCCTAACACCATGGATTCTTCCCTCTGTGTTCTGACTGTGCAACCCCCGTGTATCTTAATGATTGTTTGTGCGCCTTATGCCTATGGTTGGTTGTGGTTGCAGTTACCCATTGTGTGCCTTCAGTCTTCTTGTGATGAACATCGTGGTTGCGTCTTGTTGGTTCGAGTGGTGACGTAGAGTCAAGGGTGTTTGTTACTTCTACACGCGCGCACACACTTTAAACAAAAAAAAAAAAAAAAAAAAAAAAAAAAAAAAATTTGCACCTGTTGTCAGAGTAGTTGTCGTAACAAGGAGGGTCTTTACAAAAAACTGTTTTCCCAACCCATACAAATTTCCTCTTTTTGGATTACCTTTCTTAACTCACAATCTTCCCCAAGATGATTTTACTCAACCCCCATGTTCTGAATAAGTTTGGGATGTGACAACTCACATCCACCCTCTTACATGTATTCAATGATTGGCTTTGGGAACACTCAACCAGAAATTAGAAGGTTCATATACAAATAACAATTTTAGGAAAATGGGTGGAATTAATATACATGGGTAATTCCCCCTTAGACCCCTCTTGGCCATTATCCTAGATCCTCCCCTCTCTTGTGGATTAATTCATCCCCCATCTCTTGTCCATGTCCCCTTAGCAGTTGGAATCACATTTTATTATTAAAACATAGAAATACAATTCACATATTACATCGCTTTGGTCGTAGCCACACATTATATCTACACAATCATTATTTAAAATGGGGATTATAGTGGGGATTTTATATTCCCCCTCCCCTACAATTTTGCGCCATCCTCAGTGCACTCTATTCCGATATACATATATGCAAATTTACATCACAATACTTAGAAATAAAAAAATTTCAATTTAAAAGTTCTAGCAACAACTCCAACCATAATCTCATTTTCCTTTCAACTTTCCGACCCAAGGAATGCACCATTCATTTATCATATTTAACCCAAGAGATATACAATCCGTTTATCAAATCCAACCCAAGGAATTAGCCATTCTTTTATCAAGGTCCCTGGCACATTTTTCTAAGACTCCGAGATGTGGTTCTAGAACTCTAGCTGCTCAAAAGGGAGTCTTGCATTCCATTTTCTTCAAAATTGTAAAAACTTTGTGGGTATTTTTCCCGCATGTTTTCTTCATTCTCACATGTAGCATTCTTAGGACCGTAATAGGTCCATTGAACATTTACCATCCTTATGGATTTTTTCCTAAGAACTTTGACTTTCCAGTCTAGGATGCATACTGGTTCCACCCGTAAATCACTTTCATGCTCCACCTGAATCAAATTCCAATCAATTATGTGGTTAGGGTTAGGAACATATTTATTTAATAATGACACATGAAATACATTATGAACTCTCATGGATTTAGGAAATGCTAGCATGAATGAAACTGGAGATACCTTTTCTAGTATTTCAAAAGGTCCTCATAATCACTGTCAACTTTGGGAAACTTCCTAATCTTAGCGGACTTCTCTTTTCCTTCACTTTAAAAAATGCATATTTTCTGTAATATCCCCTGGTAGTTCCCCAATTATATTATGAATTGTAATCATGCTTATTAATTGTAAACATTTTTTGTAGGATGGTGAGCCGAGTATTGATAAGATGGTGGGCTTATGTGTCTATTAGGCCAGAGATCCTAAGTGTTAAAGGTCAGGAGCCTGATTTTGTATATGTAATTATGTAGATCAGTAATATAATATATAAACATTGCTCTTTTCAGAAAGACCACGAAGAAAGAGTGATGGGGGACTAAGCTTCCACAAAGTTGGTAAGGGAAAGTGGGATGAAAGGTTGGAAAGAGGGGCTAAGCTTAGGATCTTAAGTCCTTGAGAATAATATTTTTTTATTATTCCAAAGCTGTGGGACAAACATGTTTTTATCCTAATTCCTGGGAGAGGAAATTCATGCAGCTCCAACATGTGAAAAAGGGAATGCATGCAGCTCTAGGAAGACAAGTGTCGACCTAGGAGCATGCGGTTAAAAGCTGAAGCGTCAGTTGAGTTGGGGGTTCGTTTAACCAGTTTTCCCGATCCTTCGTCTGAAACTGTGAGACCTCTGTGAATGACCTCTGCTTAATTTTCTTGTCACGCATTCCTGAAAATGAGAACCAGAAAGTCGACTGGGTATTTTCGTGAATCCCATGGCCTCTGTATTGAACCTTTGCAATAATCACACATGCACTTGAGACCCAAAATCTGTGAACCATTTTGGGTCTTCTGAGGAACCTGACACCTGAGTAATCACCTTAGTTGTGTCATGTTTTAGTGTGTGCTATTTCCTTCAGTGGTGCCATGCCCATCTGTTGTTTATATTGTCATCTCTATGTGAATGAGTGTTGGTTCATTGTTGTTGTCCTCACCTGGCTAGAGATGAGTCGAGGAGTGTGCTAAAGAAGCGGTTTTTCAGGCCGATGGTAGAAGAGGCAGGTTTTCAGGCCTGTGAACAACTCTCTCTAGGTGAGAGAGTCTAATGGGAAGTGGTTTTCTCCTAGAGAGAGTCCAACACTAGCTACAGAGCTTTGATAATTCCCAATCCGGCCTGTTGTCGAGAACCAGAGAGGGAGGTGAAGCACCGATGGACTGTGCTTGTGAAGGTGTATACTCCCAGGTGGAACATGCATGTGGGGAATGAGATTCCATGAGTAGTGGGCGTAAGAAGTATCCCGGAGAGAATCCTTCCAGTTTCTCTATGTTGTTTTCCTGTAACCTCAGCCTAGTCTAGGATTCCCTTGCCCTAGGTGGAGCTTGGTCCCAGCTTGGGGGTGACCCACTATTGAGTGTGATGAGCAGCGTGGTATAAGGCTGGGAGGTTCATGGAATGTCTACACGTGGTTGGTGGAGTTACTATAGTTTCAAAGATAAGTATCATTATGTATTTTAGTTTCAATTAAAATGCATGTTTGTGATTCTTGTGAAATTATCATGTATTCCGTTGCAATGATATTTATTGTTAATTCCATTATTTCTATATGTTAGTATTAATTATGTGCTTACTCTATGTTAATTCATTTAACTTCATCTAAATGCATACTATATAAGTGTTATTCCGTGTAGTAGAGTTTCCTAGTAGTGAGGTTGATGGTCGGGAATGTTACAATATGGTATCAGAGCCAAGGTTTTTCCAACATTGAGCCTGGATGGGCCGGATAAGTGGTCTTTGGACCCAAGGTTTCAAGAGGAAATTATGTTTGGAGGAATAATTTCGGACCTCAAAATGTTCTTGAGTGCCAAGAAGTTACCTTGGTCGAGTTACGAAGCTGAGGAGGAGTAGCAGTATCATAAAACTGCAACAAGAGTGGTATTTGACCACAGAGAGAAAGATCATAACACTTGAGGTGTTGGAGCCGTAGAATTTGTTCGAACGGAAGGGAAATTCAATATGACCATTAGATCTAGTGGAAGGTCTGTACATGGTTGGTGGAGTTACTACAGTTTCAAAGATAAGTATCATTATGTATTTTAGTCTCAATTAAAATGCATGTTTGTGATGCTTTTGAAATTATCATGTATTCCATTGCAATGATGTTTACTGTTAATTCCATTATTTATGTATGTTAGCAATAATTATGTGTTTACTCTGTGTTAATTCATTTAACTCCATCTAAATGCATACTATATAAGTGTTATTCTACATATTAGTGTTTCCCATAAGTGAGGTTGATGGTCGGGGACGTTACAATATGGTATCAGAGCCAAGGTTCCAATGTTGAGCCTGGATGGGATGGATAAGTGGTCTTTGGACCCAAGGTTTCAAGAGGAAATTGTGTTTGGAGGACTAATTTTGGACCTAAGAACGTTCTTGAGTGCCAATAAGTTACCTTGGCCGAGTTACGAATCTCAGGAAGAGTAGCGGTATCATAAAACCACAATAGGCGTGGTATTTGATCACAGAGAGAAAGATCAAAACACTTGAGGTGTTGGAGCCGTAGGATTTGTTCGTATGGAAGGGAAATTTAGTACGATTGTATGATATGGAGAAGGTACAGGAGGGTTATCCTAGAATCCATTCAGAGTTCAACAATTGGGAGAAGCGGGGTGCGTAGAGGCATAAACTCTCGAAACCCGAAACCCCAAAGTCCCAAGGGAGATCCACAACGTAGATATGGAGAAAAGAGCTTGAATGTTGGATCAAGCAAAATAACAGATTGTAATTTTGGGAGTTCGACTGTCGAGAGAAGTGGGATGTGTTGTTGCACAAACTCCCAAAGTTTGAAGTTCCGAAGTGAAAGAGTAGACATGGTGGGGCGAGATGACGTTGCTTGGGGTGACGTGCACTTTCCTAGACGTACCACATTCCATCTCCTTAGTCGGTGACAATTTTACTATGTAGCCCCAAATTCCCGAAGCTTCGAAGTATTGGAACTCTGATGCCTAAAGTCCAATAGCGAGTGTCAGTCATTGGATGTTGATTAGACATGGACAGTTGATCCACCCTATGTCGCGAGTTCGTTAATTAGGAACTCAGGAAGTTGTTGTGAAGTGCCTTGAAACCTCCCGAAGCATGAAATCCCGAAGTTCTTGGAAGTTGGGTCCCAGTTCATATCCCAACATCACAGTCAAAGGGGCCTAGCAGAAGGAGCTAGCACCCAGGAGATTCGTGATTCGAAAAATCAGGAATTGAGAGTATCAGGTTTGTCCCATAACAGAATACTCGAAACGTGAAGTTGCGAAGTGCTCTTTTTGATAGGCGAGTGGTCACGACCCACGATCACATGGGTTGGGGACTAAGAGAGAAGGGTCTAGTGCCCGGAGGATTGTTACAGAGCTGAGCAGATCTCGAAAAATTCATGAAATCTGAATGTTTCTTAAAACAGATTCAGTTTATATTCCGTGGGATTTTTTAAGGGTTGATGGTATGACAAATTCTGGTTGACTGCACATTGTGTTTGAAGATTTCAATGAGTTTCAGGACTGCAACGAATTGAAACAGAGTGTAGGAATGGAGGAAGCACATGATTCTTCCAGTTCAGAGAATGAAGCAAAAGGAATGGATGTTCATTTGGGAGTTGAAGGATCGAACTCCAATAGACACAGAGAAGAGATAGATAAGGACGGAAACATGATGAAAATCATTGAAATATTGCAGCAAGATGACCAAAATCACCGAGAAGATAACAAAAATCTTATGAAAGTTAAGGACAAGCAGGGAGAATTCAACTTAAAGTTGATGAAGAGTCTGGAGAGAACAGAAAATAAGTTGGATAAGGAGGGTGATTCCAGCAAAACAGGGAGTCATGGACCCCCTGAGAGGAAAAGAAGATCGGGAAGCATTAGTAGGCACCATCATCACTCCCAAGGTCACTCCAAGAGAAGGGCACATAGTAGTTCAATCCCATCTCCTACCACAAAGCACAAGATATTTGGAGTGGATGAACTAAAGGGAAAAATGAGCAAGATTAAGCCTCCAATGTTTGATGGAGAACATAAGAAGGATGGAGATTCTAAAACATGGTTGCTTGGCATGAGAAAATATTTCCAACTACAAAATTATTCTTGTCATGCAGAAGGAAGAATTGCAATGTATCAACTGAAAGGAAAGACATCCATGTGGTGGGATCAACTTGTGTAGGTGCAACACATAAGAGAGAAATATATCACTTAGAAATAATTCAAGAGGTATTTCGAGAAGAAATACTTGAATAAAATATACTATGACAGAAAGATGAAAGAGTTATTTAAACTCAAGCTAGGCAGCATGATCATTGATGAATACGAACGAAAATTTTTTGAATTGTTGAAGTATGTTTCGTTCATCAAAGATGAGACTATCAAGATTCAAAGCTATCTGAGTGGACTACCACCTTCCATTGGGAACACGATTCAATATGATGACCCTAATACTATGGAAGGAATGACAAGAAGAGATAAATGCTTATATGAGCAACAAAGAGAAAAGCCTACTTTTCAGAAGGCTTGGGATGACCAGAAGAAGTTTAAGAAAGAGAAGAGGTAGAAGGGAAACAAGCCTCCCTTTTCCAGAAAAAGTCCTCAAGGACAACCATCATTTAGAAAACCAAGAATGGTTGATGTAGGGCAACAAAGGCCAAGGCAGATGCCCATTCAGTATTGGGGCTGTTAGGGAAACCACAAGTACAGAGATTGTCCCCACAAAAATGGAAAAGTGAGAGTTGTCCATAATGTTCAGCAAGCTGAAACAATGGAGGACATGGGCAGTAGAAATCCAAGGATCTATGCAGCCCTGGACAACAAGCAAGATGAATATCAGTCGCACATGATTCAATTGGAAGGTATGATCAACAACCATGCCTTTACTATTTTAATTGATTCAGGGGATATCCATAGTTATATAGATCCTAGAGTGATGGAAATTTTGCAATTGTTGAGAAGCAAACATGAAAATTCTTGGTTAGCGCAGCTGGCTACAAGAACCAAGAGAAAATTCACTAAGTTAGTTAATTACTGTCTAGTGGACATGAATGGACTAAGCACAAAGGATGAATTGAACATTCTACCTTTAGGTACTTATGACTGTCTAATTGGGATGGACTGGTTGGACTAGAACCATGTCATCTTGGAATATCATAGCAAGGCATTCACTTGCCAGGATGAGGAAAGAAATCGAAGAACAGTCCAAGGAATTCCCAGAGCTGTTGCTATCCGAGAAATATCAGCAATGCAGTTGAAGAAGTGCTACAGAAAAGGATGTCAATTATTTGTAGCCCATGTGGAGGAAGAATCTAAGGATGAGGTCTTAAAGATTGAAGATCACGAAGTATTAAAAGATTTCAAAGATGTATTCCAGGAGGTACCAGGATTACCCCCGAAGAGAGATATTGATTTCTCGATAAACTTGATGTCTAGAGAAGCTCTAGTGTCGAAATCTCCTTACAGAATGAGTATGCTAGAGCTGAAATAACTGCAATTGCAACTTGAGGAGTTCCTGAGGAAGGGGTATATACGGCCAAGTGTGTCACCTTGGGGTGCCCCAGTACTGTTCGTAAAGAAAAAGGATGGGACGCTGAGATTGTGTATCAACTTCAGACAATTGAACAAAGTAACTTTAAAGAACACATATCCTCTGCCGAGGATTGATGTCCTCTTCGATTAGTTGAAGGATGATAAGATGTTTTCGAATATAGATATCCGGTCGAGATATCACCAGGTAAGGATAAAGGATGAATACATCATCAAGAACACCTTTAGAACAAGGTATGGTCATTACGAGTTCACAGTGGTGTCATTTGGGTTGTCGAACACACCCGCTGTGTTTATGTTCCTGATGAATGGTGTATTCAGGGACTATCTGGACAAGTTTGTCATAGTATTTTTGGATGACATCCTAGTGTATTCCAAGTCGGAAGAAGATCATGAAAAACATCTCAATATGGTGTTGCCGGTGCTAAGAGAGCACTAATTGTATGCCAAGTTAAGCAAATGATCGTTTTATAAAAAACAGATCCATTACTTGGGGCATATTATTTCAAAGGATGGCGTAGTCGTGGATCCTAAGAAGATTTAGGCCATCAGGGAATGGTCAGCACCAAAGAACGATATGAAAGTCAGATCCTTTATGGGTCTAGCTGGTTATTACAGAAGTCTTATCGCAGGGTTCACGAGGATAGCTCACCCTATCACTTACTTGCAAATGAAGGAGAAGTTTCAATGGACGGAATATTGTGAGAGAAGCTTCCAACAATTGAAGCAATTGTTAACAAGTGCTCCAATCATGAGGATTTCAGATCCGAATGAAGACTTTGTAGTGTGTATATATGCATGCAAGGAAGGACTAGGAGGATTCCTCAGTTAGAATGGATTCGTAATTTGTTATGAATCCAGAAACGAAAGGAACTATGCAACTCATGATTTGGAGTTGACGACTATTGTTCACACTCTAAAGAAATGGAGGCATTACCTCATGGGAAGGAGGTTCGAACTAAGGATAGACCATAATGGTCTAAAGTACTTGTTTGATCAACCAACCTTGAATGCTAGGCAGAGTAGGTGGTTAGATTTTCTCTATGAGTACTATTTTGATATCAAGCATATCAAAGGGAGGGAGAATAAAGTGGTTGATGCACTCAACAAGAGAGTACATGAATTACATGCTACAACCATTAGCATGTACCAAAATGATATTAAGGGAAAAATTTTGGAAGTTGCAAATGCATATTTGTAGTACATGGAGTTGGTAGCGAAGCTACAACAAGGTAAGATGCTGCAAGGAGTGGAATATTATAAACTTGGAGCTGATGGAACACTCCTATACAAAAACAGAGCTTATGTACCTAATGTCCAGGATTTGAAACTTATGAGTTTGAAAGAAATGCATAATGTGCCTTATGTTGGGCACCCTGGATATCAGAATACTATGGTAGCAGTCAAGAGCCATTACTTTTGTCTAGGTATGAATAAAGAAATTGCAGATTACATCACTAGATGTAAGGAGTTGCAGAAGGTTAAAGATGAGCACAGGCACCCAACAGGGTTGCTGCAACCTTTACCCATTCCTGAGTGGAAGTGGGAAGTGGTGACTGGATTTCATCACAAGATTTCCCAGAATCAGAAAGAAGCATGATTCAATGATGGTGGTGGTGGATAAGATTACGAAATCTACCCGTTTTATTCCAGTAAAGACTACTCACAAGGAAGCTAATGTTGCTGATATTTTTATGAGGGAAATAACACGATTGCACGGTATTCCCAAGACAATTGTGTCTGATAGCGACCCGAAATTTACCTCCAAGTTCTCCTCATACAATTGTCTTGGGAATTCCATGCAATCGTGTTATTTCCCGAAAGGATTCAAAACACATCTGAATTTCAACACTTATAATCCTGAGTCTGATAGGCAAAAAAAGAGGGTGAATCAAGTAATAAAAGACATACTAAGGATGTATGTGATGGAAAAACCATCTAAATGGGAAGACTACCTACACTTGGTACAATTCACCTACAATAATGGGTGTCAAGCATCATTGAAGATGATTCCATTTGAAGAACTTTATGGAAGAAAGTGCAATACTCTAGTAAGCTAAGATAATCAAGCTGATAGGGCAGTAGTTGGGCCAGAGTTGCTCAAGGAAATGGAAGAACAAATGCTAAAAATTAAGCATAATTTGAAAGCTGCCCAAGACAGGAAGAAACATTATGCTGATAAGAACATAACCCATAGAGATTTTAAAGTGGGAGAGCATGTTTTCCTAAAAGTAAAACACCAATAGAAGTTCCCTGAAACTGGAAAACTGCACCAAGTTGGTAGCCAGATTTTGTGGGCCATTTGAAATCCTAGAAAGGATTGGGCCAGTTGCATATATTCTTGCATTACCTGCATCCATGACTGTACATAATGTGTTTCATGTTTCATTTCTTAAGAAATATATACCTGATGCTAATCATGTAATCGATTAGACTATGTTTCAGGTGGAGCAAGAAGGTGTCCTACAGGTGCATCTTGTGCGCATATTGGACCAAAAAAGAAAACATCTCCAGAATCGACCCATAGGGATTGTGAAGGTCCAATGGACATGGTATGGTCCCGAGGATGTGAAATGGGAGCATGAGGATTCTATGCGGATAGAATGCCCGCATCTTTTTGAAGATTTTGAAAAATTTTCTGATGTTGTGTAAAGAGTTGCACTGAGGACAATGCAAAAATAAGGGGAGGGGATTGTAATATACCCTGGTAGTGCCCTAGTTATATTATGAATTGTAATTATATTTTTTAGGTTAGTGAGTCGAGTATTGATAAGCTGGTGGGATTATGTGTCTATTAGGCTAGAGAGCCTAAGTGTTAAAGGCTAGGAGCCTGATTTTGTATATGTAATTATGCATATCATTAATATAATATATAAACATTGTTGCATGCAGACCGACCACAAAGAAAGAGTGATTGGGAAATAAGCTTCCAACGATTGCATAAGGGAATGGGGGCTAAAAGGTTGGAAAGAGGGGCTAATCTTAGGGGCTTAAGTCCTTGAAAATAAAATTTTATTATTATTCCAAAGCTCTAGGACTGTTAAGAACTAGAATAGATCTACAAATATAATAACCACATTTACTGAATACATAATAGATCCACATAGATAGATAGAAGAAACCACACTTTATTATTATCAAACCCTTAGGGTAGGGAAACACCATACAATGGATCCTATTATGGAAGGGATCCTCTCCTGTTCACTTTCCTCTTTGAGGGGGAATCCTCCTATTGAGTGTAATATCCCTCGGCCAAACCCAAATGTAAATATAATCCAAGTATATTTAAGCTAGTGAGCTATTTAGACATCATTTTTGTAATACATCTTTCATGGCATGGTGCGCACATATACTACGCAGTAAAGGGATGTAATGTGCACATTTATGAATACCACACACAATAACTAAGGTGCGTGCAACCTTCAAGACAGAGGATACAACACGCAGTGACTAAGTGCGTGCAATATTAAGGTCAGTGAACCTTTGTGTATATAATATGCATTATAGGCTGGTGAGATAGTATTATGAGCCATAATGCTTATGTCTTGGAATTAGGCTAGCATGCCTAGATTTTAAAGGGCCAATGCGCCCACTTTGTACATGACTCATGATTAATATAAAATACATCACTGTGCGTAGAACGACCACGATAAAAGAGATGGGGGACTGAACTTCACTAGTTAGGGAAAGGGAGGGCCAAAATACAAGGGAATATTATATTAATATTTCCCAAAGCATAAAGTATGGATAATTTTATCCTAAGTTCTAAAGTTGGGGACAAGTGGACAAAATTAACTCCCGATATGACAAGTGTCAAGTTGGGGACATGCATTCATATCATGGGAAAACTTAGCTCAGGGGCCTCTCTCTCATACATGAGCTTACGAACAAAAAGGGGGGGGGAACCAACAGACAAACCATCATTTTGACAAAGAGTTCACAGTGATTCCAAAAAACACACTCAGTTATCTAGTCAATGACTCCATGACCATTTCACTGATACATTTCATTATCCTTGAAACAACCATTCCACCTTTCTGAAACCTGTTTCCCCGTCCCTTTTGGTTGGTGTACCTGGTTATCTTGGAGTGGGATTGAAGAGGCGGGTTGTCAGGCCTGTGAGAAGTTCTCTGGTTGAGAGAATTTCTGGGGATTGATTTCTGTAGGTGCTAAACTACAACTACAATGCTCTAAGACTTTCGGTCCAACCTGTTGCTGACGCCCTAGAAGGGAAGTGGGGCAGTTGAGGGACTGTTGAGCAGAGAAGGGGCACACTTCCTTGGGTGGGAAAGGCATGTGGGGACTAAGAGGCTGTAGGCTATTAGTTGAGTGAGCACCTGAGATGGAGTCTTTCCTGTTGTCCATGA
>ML780229.1:663066-703390 GCA_009831015.1 Picea engelmannii | reverse complement strand
CCCCCCCCCCCCGCACTACCTCTCTAGCTACCTTACATTCCATCCCCCTTATGAAAGTGTTTTCCTCAATGCTTGATGTACAACCATACACCAGGGTCCCATGGATAATTGTGGACCATAATGTTGAAGAAGACTCGAGAACCAAGGTCCCATGTAGAAATGAAAGCCACCATGCTGAAGTAGTCCAAATACCATTGTAAGTTCGAGTCCCATGTCCAAGTGCTCATGTGAACTCCCCGTGGAATATTTTGGAAGATTTTGGAGCCCAATAACCAACTCAAAATGAGGCTCCAAAGACTGACACCTGTCATGTGGATCCAAATAAGAAGATCCATCCACATAGTGGAAAAGGGTCGTAGTAGAATCTGAAAGGAATAATACCACTGTAGAATATGCAGGATGGACACAAGTAATAATCATTGGCTCTCAATTTTTCACATTGATGCTCTCTACAGAAGGAGGATTCGAGTCAACAAATAAAATGTGAAAGTGGTTGTCATCCCAGAAATGACAACTATCCATATACCAATCATCAAAATTGGCCTCAAAATGATACCAAACATATATTTCTTGATTATATTCATCCCTGATGTCCTCCATAAGAAATCTCTCCTGCATTCTATCCAATGAATCTTGAATACTATGAAAACTATCATTGAGGCCATCTCCAAAGTCATCCAATTTGTCATTCAATTAGGATTTGAATGCTTCAAGAATTTATTTGAGGGTTAGAGAGGAAATATCCATCTTATCACCCTATGAGCTCTTCGGTCCTGTAGCCATCACGGAAAAACCCAAAAAATAGAACAATAAATTACTGCAGAAAATTGCGGTGTTTTCCGGAAAAACCTTGAAAACAACTAAATTTAAAATACTGATAACTTCACTCCCCAGACTCCGTTTCAACTGATTTGTTTTTGAAATTGGGTGAAATTGTGAGAGGAAATTAGATATGTAATTTGATTGGGCAAATTCGGCCTCCATATTCTACAGAAATAAAAAAAAAATCGCGCCACCGTCCGCGGAAAAAACCCTGAAAATTGCAGATTTTAAAACTTCAATATCTTGACTTCCCGAACTCCGTTTCGGACGATTTGTTTTTTCAACTTGTGTGTTTTTTTGATAGGAACTCAGATATACAACCTGTTTCCTCAATTTGTTCACAGAAATATACCAAAATTTTATGGAATGTCACGACCCTCTTTTTTCTTCTCCAAAAAACAAAATCTACAAAAATAAAAATATTTGCCCACAATGTCTGCCAAGGAAAGTGCTCTGATACCACTTGTTAAGAACCAAAATATATATACAAATATAATCACCACATTTAATGAATACACAATATATCCACAGAGCTAGATAGAAGAAACCACACTTTATTATTATCAAACCCTTAGGGTAGGGAAACACTATACAATGGATCCTATTATGGAAGGGATCCTCTCCTGTTCACTTGCCTCTTCGAGGGGGCATCCTCCTATTGAGATAATACTCCAAATACAATACTTCTCTTCATGTCTCATTACATTTCTTGAACCCCTTTATATAGTTCTACCATCACTTAAGAACATTCTAGATGAGGAATCTTCTAGAAGTAGAACCTTCTAAGAAGTCCTCTTACATTTATTATATCTAACTACCCATTTATTATATATAACTACCATAGTGGGCCTTATTTAATAATATAGTGGACCTATTCCACCTTACATTGAATGGACTCCACTATTATCACTATGGGCCCTCTGCCCCCCCAAGTACCTCTCTAGCTACCTTACAGGGACAAACATGTTTTTATCCTAAGTCCTAGTAGAGGCAACACATGTAGCTCCAACGTGTGCAAAAGGGAACACATGCAGCTCTAGGAAGACAAGTGTTGACCTGGGCACATGCGGTTAAAAGAAGAAGCGTCAGCTGAGTTGGGGGTTCATTCTGCCAGTTTTCCCGATCCTCCGTCTGAACAGTGAGACCTCTATGAACAAACTCTGCTTAATTTTCTTGTAATGCATTCTTGAAAATGAAAACCAGGAAGCCAACCGGGTAGTTTTGTGAATCCCTTGGCCTCTATATTGAACCTTTGCAATAATCATTCACGAACTTGAGACCCAAAATCCATGAATCGTTTTATGTCTTCTGAGGAAACCGACACCTGAGTAATCACCTTAGTTGTGTCATTTTTTAGCATGGGTTGTTGCCTCCAATGGTGCCATGCCCATATGTTGTTGCTACTTTCATCCCTGTGTGAATGAGTGCTGGTTCATTGTTATTGTCCTCGCCTGGTTGGAGCTGAGTCAAGGAGTGTGCTAAAGAAGTAGGTTGTTAGGCCCATAGTAGAAGAGGCAGGTTGTTAGGCCTATGAGAAGCTCTCTCTAGATGAGAGAGTCTACTGGGAAGTGGTTTTCTCCCAGAGAGAGTCCAACACCAGCTACAAAGCTCTGAGAAATCCTGATCTGTCCTGTTGCCGAGACCCAGAGAGGGAGGTGAAGCACCGATGGACTGTTCTTTTGAAGGTGTATACTCTCGGGTGGAACATGCATGTGGGGAATGGGAGTCCATGAGTAGTGGGTGTAATAAGGATCCTAGAGAAAATCCTTCCGGTTGTTCTATGAAAATTTCCTGTAACCTTAGCCTAGTTTAGGATTCCCTTGCCTTGGGTGGAGCTTGGTCCCAACTCGGGGGTGACCCACTGTTGAGCATGATGAGCAGCGTGATCTAAGGACGGGAGGTTCATGGAAGGCCTACATGTGGTTGGTGGAGTTACTACAGTTTCAAAGATGAGTATCATTATGTATTTTAGTTTCAATTAAAATGCATGTCTATGATGATTGTGAAATTATCATGTATTCCATTGCAATGATATTTACTGTTAATTCCATTATTTTTGTATGTTAGCAACAATTATGTTTTTACTCTGTGTTAAGTCATTTAACTTCATCTAAATGCATACTATATAAGTGTTATTCTGCGTAGTAGCATTGCCCAGAAGTGAGGTTGATGGCCGAGGATGTTACATTTTTCCACTTTGAAATATCTAAACACTCTATTATTATTTTCATAACTTTTCATCCTATCGTGGGCAGTGTTTAAATTTTGCTTGATATTTTCCATCTTCTATTCCATTTCCTTTAGCTATTCTATCCCAACAAATACTTTGTCTAATGGATTATCCCAAATCACTAGTGTGTTACATTTTCTTCCATACAAGCTTCAAACATAATCATTTTCAATGAGTCCCGATACCCATTATTGTATGCAAATTCCACTAGATGAATATAATCTTCCCCCTTTGATGGCTAATCCATTACACACATTTTGAGCATGTCCTAAATTATCTTGTTGGTCCTCTCTATTTTCCCATCCGAATGTGGATGATATGCCTTACTAAGATTTAAATTTGTTCCAAATACTTTGAACAAACCTTTCCAAAAATCAAAAGTTGGATCTCTATCTGAAACTATTGCCTTTGACACTCCATGTAGCCTAAAAAATTCTTTCATATATATTTATGCAATATTTGCTTCCTTGTGTGTAGTATTTACTAGAATAAAATGTGTTGCCTTAGTCAATTTATCCACCACCACCATTATAGAATCATGTTACTTCATTGTTCTGGGCAAATTTGTATTAAAAGATATTGTGAGAACTTCCCACTTCCATTCCAGAATGGGCAATGGTTGTAGAAAACCTATTTTATGTTTATGTTCTATCTTCACCTTTTGACATTCTGTACTTCTGGATATGTAATTAGCCACTTACTTTTTCATTCTTGGCCAAGAGTATTGGCTTATGACAACTGCAATTGTCTTTTGATATCCTAGGTGCCTGACATACGACACATTATGGATTTCCTTCAGAACTACATTTTTTAGCTCACTGGAATTCAATACATATAATTTTCCCTTGTACATGAGATGTTAGGATATTTAGACACTTAGGATTTAGTTAAGATCTACTTGGTATAATGTGTCGTTAGGTAAAAGTGTGTTTTTTTAGTATGCATTTGTAGTTAGTAAATTCGACGGCCACGATATGTTCCTGACATAGAGTGATCTGATGGTTCATAATCTCCTCGATCTTAATGGATACATTGATCTGTGACTTAACACCCAATTGGTCCATGATATCTATTTAAAGAGCACGGAGATTCATTTTTCGATGATCGATTGTGAGAAAATGTCTTGTAAAATCTCTCTGTAATCTTTTTCTTTTGCATTAATAAATTGATCAAAGTGGCCACGTTGGTTGGATCCGTGGATGTTTCCCTGTAGGGGTTTTACCACGTCAAAAATCAGTGTGTTGATATTTGATATGGTTGTGTGAGTGGTTACTAAAGGTGTTCATCCTATGTTGGGATACATGTGTTGTCGAACATGGTACCAAAGCATGTTTGAAGACCCACTCCCATTGTAGATTGAGATCGTGAAGTTGAGTTGCCTCATATCTAGTTTCTTCCATTTTCATAGGTTTATGGGATGAGAGGAATGTTCCATTGTGTCCATAGAATTCGTTTCAGTCAGGAAAATTTTTCATTTCACTCGAAAAGGTTTCTGGTTTCCCAAGATACAACCCTTTCAGTTAGATCCAGAGGTATAAAACATGAATACGTCCTTTTCAAACATTTGGCAGAGTATTATTTCGATTTTATATTGTTTTTTTCTGGATTTCTACTCTTTTAGATATGCGTATTCGCTTTTCCCCGTTCCATGTGTGATCTCAGCAAATCAGAAACATGTAGGAAAATGTGCATTTTTGGGTAAGCTAACTGAGATCTAACCCTTGTTGTCATCAAGAAGAAAACAAATTTTCTTGTGTGAAAATAGTTTTTAATGAGAACGCTCTCCAAGGCCATCTTCCACAACAAAAACAACAATCCTGTAACGACCCTTAATTATTAAGATGATTAATTTAATAAATAATCCTAAAAATTAGATAAACTATCCAAGTATCGGTGGTAAAAAAATCATCTTGTGGGTCGTTGTATTTTTGGAGATACACTCCATGGAAAATAGGGTTTGTGGCTAGTCCTGAAACTAGTCTAAAACAAATGTTTTGGGTAAAAACGTCATACATTGTTCATAACAGATCAAAATTTAGTGAGACAAATTGTGTTGGTTATATTAAAGTCTTTAGTATTCTGTGTAACATTTTTAGATCGATTCAACAAATATTCCGTGCGAGACACTCTCTACAAGGTCGCTCTCTAGAATAAGCCAGAATTCGACAAGGTATGCCATTTTTTCTATAACTCCTTTTTTGAGAGATTCCAAGTAGTGACACCTGGAGGAATTGCATAAAACATACTAAATAACATTTTGTATAAGTTTCAGATCTTTATTCATTACAGGTACAAATTTATGATTATTTCTAGCTAGGGTTGTTGACTAATCCAAAACTAGTTATGGTTGAGACAAGTAGTTGATGGGTTGGCACATGCATGAGGTGTATAGTTGATGATGTTGGTACATATTGATGAATAATTTTTTATTATTAGTTGACACATGATTGGTATATACTTGGTATATGGCTGGATGCACTTGTTTATGGTACAGGTTGGTGCATGGTTGATGCACTTGTTTATGGGACAGATTGATATCTGTTGAGGATTGTTGCCTCATCTCAATTGGTGTTGAGGGTGTAAGATGAGTCTTTCATTATAGATTTGGTTCTCTTGTAGAGTTGTACTCTATTCAGTTGTTGCTGAAAAACCCCAAGGATTGTAGTCCGTAATAAAAGGAAAATTGTACATACATCTTGTATTCTTTGTGTTCCTTGTGGTGATGACTTGTTGATGATATATTGCTGATATATGTTACTAATATGTGTTGAAATTTAACTGGTTATAAATGAAAACAATGAGTAATGAGTTAATGGTGATTGCTAACTAAGGAGTTTTTTAAAAAGAGCCCTACATTGTTCAACCCCCCCTCTCAGTGTAGTTGGTGTGTCCAACAATTGGTATCAGAGTGGGCCTTCACTACAAGCCTTAACAATCTTGAAGGAGATCCATAGAAACACAAATGGATAATGAAGTAACAATACTTGATGAGGAAAACTATTCTACTTGGAGAATAGAGATGAGAGTACATTTGAACACAATGGGAGCAACGATTTGGAAGGCAACCATTGGTATATCAGTTCCTTTGAAGAATAGGTCAAAGTATGCAATTCAAAGGGAAGGAAAGAAGAATGATGCATTGGCTCTCAAGACCATTCTTAGTGGAATCTCAAGCCCTATCAAAGAGAGCATGGGACAATTCACTTTCTCCAAGGATTTATGGCTAAAGCTAGAGGAGACATATCAAAGAAAGAACGAGAACAAAGATATTGAAGATCACTCCATCAAGATTATCAAAGGTAAAGAATCGTCAAAAAACCTTGATTGTATTATTTCAAAATGTAATCTTGAAAACATTTCAAGTGAAGATAGCACAAAGGAATATCTCAAAAGTATTTCAAATGAATCTCCAAAGACTCTTGATTGCAATGATTCAAAATGTGATGATGTTGATATTTTCTCAAGTGAAGAAGAAGATCTAGAAACAGTTTGTGTAAAGTTTAATGGTAGTTATCCCATGGAAATAATAGAAGAAAATCTATTAGAACTTCAAAAGGAAGTTGAAGAGGGTTTATATAGATATAGAAGTGATCATTATTATACACATTATAACTATCTTTCATATAACACTAAGAAGTTTCTTAGGAGGAGTCAAAGGCACATCTTGAAGTTAAAGGGAATGCTCAAAGAACAAGAAGAGAGAAATAAGACCCATTTAGAATGAAAGGAAGAAGAGATCACAAGACTAAAGAATGAAAAATAATATATGAAGGTAGATGATGAGATTAGAAAAAGTTTTGAAACTATTGTCCATCTCAAGACCCAAATTGAAGAAGACAAAAGGGTAGAGGAACTATTTAAGGATCAAATAAATGAAAAGGAAGAGTCATGTCATAAGTTAGAAGCTGAAGTTGTTGACCTTAGAAAGAAGGTAGAGAGGTTAAACAAATTGTTGAATAGCTCACAAAGCTTGGATGAGATCTTGGAAAGTCAAAGATCACCATATGATAAATCAAGTCTTGGATACAAAGAAGAAGCTACACATGCTGAAGAAAGCACCTCAAAGAAGCATGAGGTAAGTCCATCAAATAAGGAAGACAAGGTTGCAAAACAACCATCTACACAAGGCAAAGAAAATTTAAAAAGAACAAATAAAGGAAGACATCAAGAAGCTATGTTTCGGACACCAAAGAAAAGGTACGAAAGCATTTTTCATGAGAATTGTTATTCATGTAATGAATATGGTCACAAAGATTTTGAATGTAGATCTTATGAAAGGAGATATAATGGAAGATTTTATAACACCATAAAGTGTTGGAGATGTGATCAAGTAGGAAACATTGGTGTTCACTATAACACCATGAGATTCTACAACTGTAGTGGATTTGGCCACAAATCCTAGGATTGCTGGAATACAAGAAGAAAGTCCATGATGAGGACTTCACATAGCGTGGCTAGAAGAAGGAATGAAGTAAGGAAGGGAGACATCTTTGAAAAGATGGATGCTCAGATTTTAAGTTATGAGAAGGAGGGATACATTCATAAGTGGGTGAAGAAGACTGAGCAACCAAAACATAATGAAAGATTTAAAGGAAGCTCAAATAAGTCATCTACTAAGGTATACGTGGGTGACAGTAGTATCAGTCACGTACATACACAGACTAAAATTGAATAGGTCGCATACATACGTGAGTTGTTGTGCAACAGGCCGCATATATGTAGTAAAGCCTTAGGAAAAAGGAAATGCACTTGGGTTGCATCTTGATGTGATGGTATAACACTCTGTTGCAGGGTATGACATCGTTTATTGCAGGTTCTGACACTATTTTCTGGAGGTTTTCATGATTCTATATTGGATTATGTAATGTGATGATAAAAATAATGAAAGGCTAGCTTGGATGCATGGCACTAACCCATGAGTATGGATTGATATATTTTTTGTTGAAGAACAATGCTAGTCATGACAATGAAGTTATGGCACATTAGTTATGTGATATATCTTGATGACGCTAGCTAGAGGTATCATTGATATATTGAAGCATACTATTAGCACATGTGTTGTTGGACTATTAATATTTGTTGTATTGAATGGAGAATTGATGCTGATCTATTGGTGTACATGGTTGTTACATATGTTGAAGTTTCATTGATATATCTTATGATGTATTATTGGAAGCTTACTTGTTAGAAAAATTGATCCATGCATTTGGCATATGGATGGGCTACATATTGGGACATGTAGTTGGTGAGTTGATGAGGTGATCATGGTGTACATCATAGCTTGATCTATAGTTTATATATGATTGGTACATTTCGGGTACATTGGTAGAGGCACCTACTAACAGTTTGATGGGCACATGTTTTATGGAGGATTTGACATACATGTATGAGTACACAGTTGATGTACTTTCTTGGTACAGGTGGTGATACATGTTGATATGCATGTTTGGTACACTCATAGATGACATATGTTTGATGATAGTACACCATTGGTAGTACTTGATCAACAAAACAATTGGTATTTGTTTGAGATACATGGTTATGGAATTTGGTTCATGGTGGAGACATATCATGAGTGATATGACAATTGTTTGGCATTTTGGTATTTGGAATTTTGGTAGATACACATGTTGGCATATGGTTGATACATTCCATGGATGATATATTTTGGCACATTGTTGACGTACATGGGTGTTGTGAATGATGAGAACACATTTTGGTACAGAATATACTTGGTTGATATTTTACTCATGATTCTATATTTCATTGTTGACATATCTTTCATGATGTTTGGTATGGAATGCGTTTGATGCATGAACAGGTCCAAGGATTGTCATATTGTATCATATTGTTCATTTTTCAGTAAAGAAAGGGGGAGACATACCCATAGGGGGTGTCATTCTTCTTCCCATGGTTCTAGGAGGAGAAAAGAGCCCTATACTTGAAGAAAAAGCACAAAGGAATAGTTCTAGGGGGAGCAATGGTCACAGGGGGAGTATGAGTGATGTATCTTCAACATTAAATCCCTTGTTAAAAAGGGGAGACATTATTTAGAGGAAGATAAAAGGCATTCATAAAGGGGGAGCATCCCCAAGGAGAGTCCAAGCAAGGGGAGAAACCCCAAGAGGCGAATGACCCTTTGCCATTGATGTAAAAGGGGGAGAGATAGTCACATTGATGTGATTGATGGGGGGAGATAGTCATATTGATATGATTGATGACTATTGATGTAGAGCATGCCTTGTATACATGTTGACATCAATGATTGGTGTTGACATCAATGTTGGTATTGCCATCAATGCCAAAGGGGGAAATTGTTGGATCATGTTGTCATTTATGCCAATGGTTTGATTGATTGATGTCAAGTGATTGATTAATGCCAAAGGATTGTTTGGGTTATGATTGATGTCAAATGTAATATGTATTGTCCTTGATGATATTAGATAGATGTCAAGTATATTATGCATATGATTTCATGCATAGATGAAGATGGATCAATGAGTTGTCATTGATACATGATGCAAAGATGAAGATGGTTCAATGTGGTTTCTTTGATATATGATGCATAATTAGATTTATCATTATAGTCTTATCATGGTTGGTAAGGTGCGCAAATGGATGAACTCCAAAGTGGTCCCCTTATGGTGAAATCCCTCACGGGAAGACACTTTATGGTTGAGTTATCATAGAAGAATGTTTGGAGGACCCATGCTTGAGTGTGGAATAATAAGATGGATATCAGTGAATTTTTTAGTGAAACTATCCTAGATGGATATTTATTGTCATTCCATTTCTGGTGGTATGTGGAACTTCACATAACTCCTCGCGGTTAGAGAGTTATGGCCATGAGAAGTTGGAGAACCCAGGTTTGGGTAATGTACCCAAGTTTGTTTGATGGATAATGGTATGAGTTTTGATATATTTGTAGGTAAAACTATTCTATATGTATAGTACATGTCATGCCATTTCTAGTGGTATGTGGAATGCCACACAACTCCTCATGGTTTGAGAGTTATGGATTTACGAAGTTGGAGGACCCCCATATGTTGTCTTGAAGCCCCAAATGGTCAAAGAAGTCAAAGTGCTTGAAAATAAGAAATCATTATTTAAATGATAAAGTAAAGTGAAAAAGTCAAGAAGGATTATTTAAATGATAAATTAAAGTGACAAAGTCAAGAAGATTATTTAAATGATAAAGTGAAGTGACAAAATCAAAAAAGATTATTTAAATGATAAAGTGAGGTGACAAAGTCAAGGAGGAATATTTAAATGATAAAGTAATAGAGAAATTTATAATTATGTAAAGTGGTTAACCCTAAAAATGAGTAAAATAGGTTAAGTGACCTATAAATGGTTTAAGTGACCTAGAAATAGGTTAAACCTAGAAATGGGTTAAGTGACCTAGAAATGGGTTAAGTGACCTAGAAGATGGAGAGTATAAATAATAGGCAAGGATCTCTCATTTTAGATCACATTTGATAATATTGAAGATCTATAGGTGAATAAGGTAACCAAAAGATATCTAATCTGAATTTCAGAGGGAAGGTGAAGAAAAGAGGGTCGTAATTCAAGGGAGGATAAATTCTTTTGATGATGCTTTCTAAGGTATGTTATTTACAGGTCATCTCACAATTTTCACAATAACTTTTTTTTTCTAATGATTCATACCGTGATATTGATATTCCATTTAGAAAACATATCCAATAATCTTTGATAAAAAATTCAGCTTGTGGGTCGTTGTAGTTTTGGAGATACACTCCGTGGAAAATAGGGTTTGTGGCTAGTCCTGAAACTAGTCTAAAACAGGTGTTTCGGGTAAAAACGTCATAACGTATTCATAAAAGATCCTAATTCAATGATACCAATTGTTTTCGTTATATTAAAATATTTAGTATGTTGTATAATATTTTCAGAACTATTCAAAAAATATTCTGTGCGGGGCACTCTCTACAATGTCGCTCTCTAGAATAAGCCAGAATTCAACAAGGTATGCCATGTTTGCTATAACTCCTTTTATTAGAGGTTCCAAGTAGTGACACCTGGAGGAATTTCATAAACATACCTAAGAACATTGTGTATCGTTTTATTACATGTACAAAGTTATGATTATTTCAATTTAGGGTTGTTGACTAATCCAAAACTAGTCATGGTTGAGACGAGCAGTTGATGAGTCGACACATACATGAGGTGTATAGTTGATGATGTTGGTACATATTGATGAATAATTATTGATGAGTAGTTGACACATGATTGGTATATACTTGATACATGGTTGGATGCACTTGTTTATGGTATAGGTTGATTACAGGTTGTTTGGTACAGGTTGGTGCATGGTTGATGCACTTGTTTATGGTACATATCGATATCTATTGAGGATTGTTTCCTCATCTCAGTTGGTGTTGAGGGTGTAATATGAGTCTTGCATTATAGAGTTGGTGCTCTTGTAGAGTTGTACTCTATTCAATTGTTGCTGAAAAACCCCAAGGATTGTAGTCCGTAATAAAAAGCAAATTGTACATACATCATGTGTTCTTTGTGTTCCTTGTGGTGATGACTTGTTGATGATATATTGCTTATATGTGTTGACATTTAACTGGTTATAAATGACAACAATGATTAATGAGTTAACAGTGATTGTTAACTAAGGATTTTTTGAAAACGAGTCCTACATTGTTCACCCCCCCCCCCCTCTCAGTGTAGTTGGTGTGTCCAACAATTGCCTTCTTAAGTAAGAGGTCTTAAGTTCAAGTCTTTTTTTTGTTTATTTTTTTGAAAAATTTCATGCATCCATTGCAAACTGCATTTCACTTCAAGTATAAAAGTGAATCACTATAAGTAGCTTTAATATTTTATTTTAAAGTTATTATTTTGCATGCAACTTTCTTTTATAAAGTAACTTTATTGTAAAAATGATCTCCACTTCTTTTTATAAAAGTAGGTCACTTCATAAAACAAATTATTTGTAAAAGTGAGGTTATTTGGAGGGGTATCACCACATGGACCAACTTCTAGTTTCCACGTGGCTCTTTGGTTACCATTTATGTTGTTTTTAAAAAGGGCATAACTTTCACATCCAAAGTCCGTTTTCAGTGCCGTTTTTTTTTTAAATCGCTTATTTTTTTGAGAGCTTTCCATCCAGATCATCAGTTTTTGTTTTTGAGTCCATATTATCTTCATATTGAATATGGATTCTTCTAGTGATATTTTTCTTACCAACACCAACTACTTCTAATGGAAATCCCATATGGAGGATTTATTAAAAAGTAAATTCTTGTACCAGATTACTTTGGGAAAGAAAAAATAACCCACTAATGATAAAATAAATTCAAATAGGATAATAGAAATGATGAATCACGTGGACTGATCAGAATGTCCATATCTCCTAATTTAGAGTTCCACTTTCAAGAAATTGATGACCCCGATGAAGCTTGGGAAAGTCTTGAATCTTTGCTTGGTAAACACAATATTATTTGAGTACATCAGTTAGAAAATTAGATATCGACTTTAAGTCCAAATGTTTTTTCTTGCATTGACGACTATCTATCTAAGTTTAAAACACTTATAATTTTATGTGAAGAGTGTAACATAAAGCTGGAGAAAGAGCGATGCATCTATATTATTCTTTCTAAGATAGGTAGTGCATATTCTTTGTTTGTATCTACCTTTTATGCCATGAGAGGCTCTATGAAAATCTTATAAAAATCCCACTCTTGAGTCCTTTTGTGATGATTTGATTAGAGAGCAAGATAATATTGTACAACTTGGAGTGATCAACACTGCAGGTACCTCCAACAAAGCCTTAGTAGCCCAACAGAAAGATAAATCAAAGAATCCCAAGAAGCCACATCCTCACCACAATAAGAAAAACAAGTGTCCCAAACCCACTTAGACAACTTCAACTCCTAATGGTGAAAAAGGAGCAAAATATAAAAATAAGAAGACTGACATACATTGCAACTTTTGTAGGAAATATGGTCATGATTGTGGTGAGAATTCTCCCCTGCAAACAAGTTGAGTTCCCCTCACTTGGGTTTTCTACAAATAAGATAGTCTCTAACAAATGGAAACTGACATCCTCCTAACAAACCATTCTATTTTCTTGAGGGAGGGTTGAGAGAGAAGGATAAGAGGTGTGTGTACCTATTTTCTGACGTTTGTCCTCGCCTCTCCAACAGTTGAGATCCAACATACACAACTCCCCTGTGAGATCAATCCTGTAAGGAAAAAAGGACCTTCTCCTACTAATATCTATGATTGAATAATAAAAACCCTACCTATTGATAACTTTAACAAAGTGATCAAATAAACAAGTGAATGAGAGAATCTAAGAGGAATAGGCCAATTTCTTATATTAAATGAAAATCATGAAGCTTATAACGTGATGGTGTTGCAATCCTCCAAGCTTCCTTCTTCATCCCTTGAAAATGAATCCAATTCAATATTCTTCACACAAAAAAAGGTTCGGCACTCCTGACAAGATCATAAGTTTGGTATGCTTTCCTTCCATCCCCTCTCACTCTAAAATGGCTTGGTTATATAGATTCATAGGAGCTCAACCACTTAGGGTAAATTAGGGACTTGGTTGAGAAAAGACTGGACCTTGGTAAGGAATGATTTATATTCATGATTATTCTCGCTGCCAAGATAGGATTTAAAGAGGCTCAAATCATATCTTTTTGAAAACAAGAAAAAACACCAATAATCATCCATAAAGTCCTTGAAAACATGCCCCTAGATTCATCGGTTTTGACCAAAAATGCATGGTCCTCGAAAATATTCCCCTAGAGGTGTATAGAGAGACCGAGACACCCCCCCCCTACCACTGTGACAAGAGGATGGATGCCACCGCAGAGTGGGAAAGGGGGTGACCACGGTAAAAAAGGTCTAGAAAAATAAGGGGGAAAGTGAGAATTCGACCCTTAAATGATGTATTTCTTCCTCCAAATTCACAACGGATCATGACATGTTATTTTTACATGGCAATAAGGTCGTAATACTTAGTAAAGTGAGACACTTATGCCATGCCATTATTGCATTGCAACCACAACACTTAAGGTGATATGTTAGTAGTATGACACTTAGCAAAGTGAAATGTGGCACTTAACTAGGTGTGATAAAATGACATATAATACATGCCCCCTGTCTTCCAAGTCTTTCCTGTAAACTTCTATCAATATGTCAAATCACTCATTCAGGGGAAGGTAGAACCATAGATTTTTCACCTCACCAAGTTGTAATCAAGAATCTCAAAGGTTACAACTTGGTGATTCTTGATTACAACTTGGTGAGAAAATCTATGGTTTGGTAATCAAGAATCTCAAAGTTTTCTCAGTTTGTTTTGCTCATAGTGATGACTTGAGAAAACTTTGGCATTATTGGTTTGGATATCTAAACTATCGCTCATTCCAAGAACTATGTAATCGAAATATGGTGACTAGTCTTCCTCTTATTTCATACAAAGATGGTGTTTTTGCCGGTTGTTTTCTCAGAAAAAATCATTGTGAAAGTTTTGACAAATGTGCCTCTTAGAATGCATCAGGCCCTTTGCAAATTTTTCATAGTGACTTGTGTGGTCCACTTTCTTCTCCTTCTTTTTCTGGGTGCAAGTATTTCTTAACTTTCGTTGATGATTTTTCCAGACGTACTTAGGTTTACTTCTTAAAACTTAAGAGAAAATGTTTTGACAAGTTTTGGGCCTACAAGTCCCTTGTAGAAATGTAATTTGGACAAAAAATGCAAAGGTTAAGAAAATATAATGGAGGAGAATATGTGAACAATAATTTTACAAGTTACTACATTACACAAGGCATCCAAATGCAACAGATTGTTCCATATACACCACAATATAATGGTTTTTTTGAGAGAAAGAACCACACATTAAAAGAAATGGCTAATTGTATGCTCCAATCTAAGGGATTAAGTCTAAAGTATTGGGTGTAAGCCATAAAGTATGAAAATTACATAGTAAATCACACTCCCGCAAAGGCTCTTAAAAATATAACACTCGAAGAAGCATGGACTAGAATTAAACCTGATGTAAGTCACTTCTGTGTATTTGGCAGTATAACATGGGCTCACATTGCTGATGAGAAAAGGAAAGAATTACTGCCTAAAAGTGAGAAGTGTATATTTGTTAGTTATTTTGAAGATGCCAAAGGTTACATACTTCTTCAATCACATTGTAATGAAATTATTATTATAAGAGATGTTAAATTTGATGAAAATATCTTTGCCTACGAGCCTAATTCGGTGATAGTTCATTCTTCGAACTACGATCCATATTTGGTGTTTGTGACTTCTTCTATTCATATTCTGGTTTCTTCTTTAGATGATGATAGTGAGGATGAAAATCAACCTCCTCCTACTAACCTTCCTCCAAATGAGTCCATTGAACTTGAACCATCACCAACACCACTTCTTCCTAGATGGGTTCGTTCAACACGAGAAGAAGTTGGTGATCTCATTGGTGATCCTTCATATAAGCATCGAACACGTTCATAGCTCCAACGAGTCTCTTCTATTTTGGCTAAAGTTTCAGAGACTCATGATCCAAAGACATTTGCAGAATCTTCAGGTCATCTAGATTGGAATACAATAATGAATGAAGAGTATCACTATTTAATGGAAAACGATACTTGGGATATTGTACCTCTTTCGAAAGGAAGAAAACTGGTCATATGTAAATGGGTCTATAGAACTAAGTATGCATCATATGGAAGTGTTTAAAGACACATGACTTGGTTAGTTTCCAAAGTATTTTCCCAAGTTGAAGGAATTGAATATAATGAAACCTTTGCCCCTGTAGCCAAAATTAATTCCATCTACCTTGTTCTTTCCCTTGCTGCCTCACATAAATGGGAGGTCCATAAGATGAATATTAAATCCACCTTATTTCATGGGGACTTTCAAGAATAAATATACATGGAACAACCTTCTGTCTATGTCCAGAATGACTCTAGACTTGTTTGTCTCCTTAAGAAATCTCTTTATGGTCTTAAGCAAGCTCCCCGAGATACGTATTCCAAAATGGAAAGATTTCTTATTGACACTAGATTTTCTAGATGCCATTATGATCCTAATGTATATACCAATAAAGTAGGAAACCATCTCATAATCCTTGTTTTTTATGTTGATGACCTTATCCTTACTAGTATTGACTCAAAAATTTTAAACCATGTGAAAACCAACCTTAAGAACAAATTTGAAGTCACAGACTTAGGCTTTTTGCACTATTTCTTTGGCCTCCAAGTTTTCCAAACCAATGAAGGAATTTTTCTTTCACAGTATAAGTATTCTTGTGACCTTATTCGTCGCTTCCACATGGAATATTGTAAACCAACCCCTTCTCCCTTCCGGTCTGGATTCAACCTTGTTGCCACTTGTACTTCTCCCAAAGTTGATGCCACTTTGTACCATTAGTTAGTTGGTAGCCTCTTATACTTGAATCATACCTATCATGATCTTTCCTTTATTGTTGGTTTTTTTTCCTAATATAATCAAACACCCCATGAAATCCATTGGAAAGAAACTAAAAGGATACTTCGGTATGCCTGGGGTATAGCTCAGTTTAGGATACATTACAGTTTAGGGGGGACTCCTTTATTGTTCATTTTCACTGATTCAGATTGGGCCAGTGACCCTGATGATCAAAAGTCTACTATAGGTTATGTTTTTAGCCTTGGTTCATGACTTGTCACTTTGGCGTGTAAGAAACAACATGTTATTCCACTTTCTTCAGAAGAAGCAAAGTACTGAGCAATGGTAAATGCAAGTCAAGAAGCCTTTTGGCTTCGATAGATCCTTTAAGAGTTTGGATTCCAATAGTAGTATCTGAATATATTTTGGTGTGACAATTACAGTTCCATCAAGCTTGCCAAAGACCCAGTTCGAAATCACTGCAAAAAACACATCAATATGCACATGCACTTCATCGGAAAGCTCATTCATGATCGATTTATTGAAGTGATCTTTTTCCCTACAAAATATCAAGTTGCAGACATTTTCACAAAGTCTCTTACAAAAGATAATTTTTGCAAACTTTGATCTATGTTAGGAGTTCAGGAAGTTGTCATTAGGGGGGGATAGGCTCTAATGCCTTCTTCCTTCTCCTATTGTGTCACTTTTGTAAATCCTTCAATCCTATCCCAAGTTGTTCTTAAGGGGGGATGTTAGGATATTTAGAAAATTAGGATTTAATTAATATCTACTTGGTCTAATGTTTTGTTAGGTAAAAATGTGTTTCTTTAGTATGCATTAGTATGCATTTGTAGTTAGTAAATCAGATGGTCACAATATGTTCATGACATAGAGTGATATGACGGTTCATATTCTCCTCGATCTTAATGACTACATTGATCTGTGTCTTAACACTCGATTGGTCCATGATCTCTATTTAAATAGCATGGAGGGTCATTTTCCAATGATCGATTTTGAGAAACTCTCTTGTAAAATATCTCTGTAATCCTTTTCTTTTGCATTAATAAATTGCTCCAAGTGGTCGCGTTGGTTGGGGCCATGGATGTTTCCCCATAGGGGTCTTACCACATCAAAAAATTAGTGTGTTGATATTTGATCTAGTTGCGTGAGTGGTTATTTAAGGTGTTTGTCCTCTATTGGAATACCTGTGTTGTCAAACACGAGAACTCCCTATCTTTCAGCTCACAAGAATTAAATTTCTGCTGAAAATTACCTTGCTATAATATCTCTTTTACTTTTAGATAATGATGATATGAATTTTCTGCTACGATAATTTGGTATTTTAGATAAGTCCTGTACATGATAATGGATGCAACATGCACTTTATGAGATGTCTTGTTGAGTGTATCAACCACTTGATTTTCCTTTCCTTTTATATGCTTAATTTCAAAGTCATATTCACTCAAAAATTCCTACCATCTAGTTTGTCTACCATTTAGTGTTGGCTATCCAAACAAATTCTTTAGACCACAACGCTATGTTCTTAGCTCAAATTTTTTACCCATAAGGTATTGTCTCCACATTTTTAATGCATGTACAATTGTTGCTAACTCTATATCATGGGTAGCATAATTCCTTTCATGCTCTTTTAATGTTCTAGACTCATAGCATATCACATGATCCTTTTAACTAAGAAATCCACTGAGCCCTTCCTTGCATGCATCAATGCAAAAAAAAAAATATTCATTCAGATTTGCAATATTCAATATCGACACACTTGTCAATATTTCCTTCAACTGCTGAAAGATTTATTTTCCCTTGGAATTCCATTCAAACTTCACTCCCTTCTTTTGCAAAGAAGTGGTTGGGCTTGCAATATTTGAAAATCATTTTATGAATATTCAGTAATAACCAACAAAACCCATGAATGATCTAACCTCTGTCACATTCTATGGATCTGGCCATCCTCTAATGGCATCTATATTTTTAGGATCCACTTCTATCCCATCTGTGGAAATGATATTACCCATGTAGTGAATCTTCTTTTGGTAAAAGATGCACTTACTTAGCTTAGAATACAATTTATGCTCTCTTAAAACTTGCAATACCATTCTTAAATGTTTCTCATGTTCCTTTTCTGACTTCGAGTGGATGAGTATATCATCTAGGAACATAATTATAAACTTGTCCAGGTACTCCCTAAACACTCCATTCATCAAACACATAACGACTGTTGGGGCATTTGATAGTCTAAATGGCACTACCATGAATTCATAATTCCCATATCTTGTCGAGAATGTGGTCTTGCTGATGTCTTCTTCCTTTATACTTACTTGATAATAACCTGATCTCAAGTCAATATTGGAAAATATCCTTTCACCTTTCAACTAATCAAACAAATCATCAATTATTGGCAAAGGATATTTTTTCTTTATAGTGACCTTATTCAGTTGTCTTAAATCAACACATAGCCATAAGGTTTAATCTTTCTTCTTTACAATTAGAATCGGGGCTCCCCAAGGTGACACACTTGGGAATATATACCCCTTCTTTAACAATTATTCAATATGCATTTGCAACTCTTTCAGTTTTGGTGTTCCCATTCTGTATGGTGTCTTGGTTACTGGGGCAGATCATGACATCAAATCAATAGAGAAATCAATGTCTCTCTTTGGTGAAAATATTTGGATTTATCTAAAAACATCTTCAAAATCCCTAAATATTGGATGGTATTCAATGCTTTCCACTTTATATTTGAATGCCTCTTCCATACGGGATGCAAAAATATGACACCCCTTCCTAAAACTCTTCTTCAACTGCATAGATGAAATATCTCTAATATCTACAACTCTTGGAATGCCTTGAATCTTTCCTTGCCTCCCTTCTTCATCAAGAAATTTGATTTTCTTGTTGTAATAGTATAGGAAAACATGTTGTTTTTCCAACCAATCCATTCCAATTAGACAATCATATGAACCTAATGGTATGATGTTTACATCCACCTTTGTGTTGAGTCCATTCATGTTTATTTGACAATATTTAACCAAATCATTGATATTTCTCTTAGCTCCTATGGCTAATTAAAATAACCAATATTTCTTATGCTTACTTCTTTGCAGGTGAAATATTTCAACAATGTTAGCATTTTTGTAACTATGGCTAGCTCCAAAATCAATCAAAATTGTTATGGGATTGTTATCAATCTTACCTTCCACTTCAATCATGTGGGACTAATATTCAACTTGCTTGTTGTCCAAGCCTGCATAAATCCTTGGCATGATTACTCCCATATCTTCCACCATTTCACCCTCCTGAATGTTTTGGACAATCCTCATGCTTTCTCCTTTGTGAGGGGAATCCCTACATAAGTAAGTTCCCTCACATCCACAACATTCAACATGTTGTTTACTTGACCACTTTCCAAATGAATTTGCAGTCTTGTGCCCATTTTGGGTTGCTTTCCCTTGCTGATTTGTTCTGGTGTTGTTATTGAAAAAGGGTGGCTTAAAACCTTTATTCCATTGATCCTTTTTCCTTTTCATCTTGTAATTTCAATCCTTTTGGAACACTATCCTACCTTTTCTCCACTCATAAATATACCTTTATTTCCTTATGGTCTCCTCCAAAGTATTGGGGTTATGATATTGTATCTTGTCACTATATAAGGAGGGTAATCCACTTAGAAAAATTTGGAGTTTTTCCTTCTCATCATTGATGAAGTCAAGACACTTCAACAATTCAAATAACCTCTTCTCATATTCCTGCATTTTCATGGTTCCCAACTTGAGTTCAAAGAACTCTTTCATCTTCCTTTCATTTAATTCTTAGACAAATATTTCTCGTGGAAATATACTTTGAACTTCCTCCATGAGATCCTCTTATCATCAAAGTTCTTGGATTTCTTAAGTTGATCCCACCACATGAATGCATTTCCTTGCAAGATGTATGCCTCAGTCCTTATCCTTTTCCTCCTAACAAGAGACACACTTGGGATGCTCCCTGGCCCTGAACTTGCACAATTTATTCTAGTGTATTTCCTTGGGGAATGATGGTGCCTACTTATGCTTCTTGACTTCCTATCATTTCCATGATCATCCCTTTTGCTATGGGATCTCAATACTAACACTTGTCTAGAACTAGTTGCTTCCTTGGTGCCAAAATCCTTGTCGACTTGATTATGAAATATGTTTAAGATATGAAGCATCTCTTCCCGAGACTTCATAATCCATTTTATATCATCTCTATAGCTCTGAACTTCTCTATACATGCTTCTCATAGTGACTGACTCATTCCTATCTCTTCTTCCATTTGACTATGTCTCAACATTCCCCATGCTGACATGCATAACTATGACCTCTTCCTCATGGTTGTAATATCCTTGAGCATATTACATAACTCCATTACTTAGATAAGAACCAAAATTTCCTTCTTGCACCTCTAATTTTGCAACAAATGTGCATATGATAATTACTGTTAGAAACATGCATAGTATAAAACATTCCATCCATTAAAATACAAGTTATTATTCATCAATTTATAGAGGAAATAATTCACAAAACAAAAATTTTGACTCGTTATATGCATTCGTCTCTAAAACAAATTTCCAATGGTTGTACTCATGCCTCAATATGAGTTATGAGTGAAACATTACAATGTTTACATGTTGACAATTTCACTCTTTTACTACTACATAAATTTATTTATTAGTTTATGGACGATTGTCTTCTACTCCTCAATACCTTTCCATCAATTGTTTTTTTTCTCAAATTCGAGCTCCGATATGACAGTTATGGTCTGGAGAAGTTAAGGATGTTTTATCCAATTTATCCTTGCATGCTACACACATCTTATTTCTCTTCCTGCACATTTTCACGTACCCATAACCAAAGTGCGACTTCACCGCTAGATTCTATGGGTCACAATGTTTCCATTGGCTACTCTTGTGCCCCAAATGAACTTCTGAGCATAGATTTATTCCCTCCGGAAGTGAATTTGTTGCCAAAATTTTACCCTTACTCTTTTGGCTATAAATTTCTCATACAAGCTCCATTTTGTGAACTGTTTAGCTCATTCAATATCTTTCTCCGATTTATTTTATTTCAGATGCAGAGACAAATTGTACAATGATACACTTTTTTCTTGTGGGTTTTTATTGGACAAAAACG
Organism: Picea engelmannii; assembly: GCA_009831015.1. NCBI lineage: Eukaryota > Viridiplantae > Streptophyta > Pinopsida > Pinales > Pinaceae > Picea > Picea engelmannii. The sequence continues at coordinate 681,757 of ML780229.1, read as the reverse complement.
TCGTTAGGGAATAAAAAATGCCCCACAAGTTAATGAACTTCAAAAACCACAAAAAATCACATAAAATTATTATTTTACTACTGTAACATCCCTTCAAATATGAACCGTTGATCTCAAATCATTTGGAATCTGAGCTGTTGATTCATGCTACATAGACCGAAACTATTCCTTGGGTGAGCACCACACTTTCCCCAATATTCCGACATGACCATTGGCCATCGACCTATTCCCGTCGACAAGTGATTTGTACACAACTCTAAATCAACTGATTCAACCATCGACCATCAACGATAATTGTTTGCGAATGGAAATACTCACTGATTCTACAGATGCCCAAACATTGGCTCATTAAAAATCGACGATCCCTGATGACTGTCAAAAACTGATCCAAGTGGATATCAGTGGCCACCCACCTATTCCAACTGACTCAAGACATTTTTTTGACAACTTACTATTTTTAGCAATTTTTTTGTCCTAAACTTTCGGGGCCATTTTGAGGGCCTAAACGATGTTGTTTTTTGATCGAGAACCTCAATCATAGTTGATGGCTTTGATTGAGCCCCCAAAATGAATCTCTTTTTCTATACCTTTACAACAAGCTGTTGTGATCCCCAAACGAAGATCATATGCCAAAGTTATGCCCCCGAGAAGTTGATACACCAAACTACCCAAAATGGGGTCCACAAGACTGTTGGATTTTCATCTTCCAGGGTTAGGGTTTTATATTTTATTTAATTTAAAAAGGCCTTTGGAGCCTCATTGTAACAATCATCTTCTTGAGAATGTGATTAGTCATCACATCTCTTCTCAAAGATAATATGCCACCATTCTAGTGAGTCTTTCACTATGTATTTCTACAGTTTTGTACATTTCACTCATTAATAGAAGTTGTGTATTAGTGTATCTATGTGTTTATGGTTACATATCTGATATATATCTGTTATATTATTGGATATTTGATATATATTTGTGCATTTCTCTATTATATCTCTGCTCTCATTTCGTGCCAAAAATAATTCGGATCAGTGGTATCGGAGGAGGACGCTCTTGATCATTTTTCAGTGCATGTCCCTGATGAGGTCTGATTATAGAAAGTTGGGTCTCGAGATTGTTTCTCTTGATAAAAATATCTCTCACATGCTAAATAAACCCTCCATGGAATAAGAAAATAAAAGAGACAGAGCATAATATTCTATTAATATGTTTCTTGAGCAAGCTCTCACACGACAGAGGGACAAAATGATGGCTAATTTTTGCCACATCCTTCAACACCTATCGATAACAATAGACACATATTCTTCAATAGGAAAATTTGGAAGAACCTCTCCTTTCAAGGTACAAGTTAATTTTTATATTCCCGTATTTGAAGGTCAGATAGATGCGGATAACCTAGAAAAATGGTTAAATTTTCTAGAAGGTTACTTCTTCATTCACAATTTTTATGATGAGGAAAAGATCACCTTCACATTCCTTAAGGCTCTCCCCTATGTCAAACATTAGTGGGAAAATTACTAGGAGGAAAGTTCCAAAGAGGAGTCTGGAATATATGGGGCTGAGCCCACTTGGGAATTGTTTGTGGATGCGATCAAGGAACAATATTACCCTGTTGGTAACTATGATGACCAATACATGAGATGGACCACACTATGTCAAGAGAGGGGCCAAGAAGTGACATAGTTCACCAATACCTTCCATACCTTGCACACCAAGCCGAGTATTAAATAATCCGAGTGACATTTGGTTCTAAAATACTGTGGGGATCTACATAGATACATCCAAACTGAAATGGTTTTTCTAAACATCTCATCACTAGGTGTTTCTTATCGATACACTGTTAAAATCCAACAGAAATTTAAGCACTAGAACAAGTGGTATTTTGGGTCTGCAAATCTGCAACAACCAAAGTATGGTAAAGACGACCCTAACAACCATCCTTTAGAAAACCAATCCAAGACATAGGAAAATAAGGGTAACAGAAAGACGAAGAAGGACACTAGAAAATGGTGAGATTTCAACAGAAGCCCCTGGAACAACACTGATGAATGTCGCTCAAAGAAATCATTGGTGGTCGAGATCAAAGATAAGGATTTGAACCCTGATTCAGAAAATACTGGTAGAAGATAGATCATCGACGCATACCCCACTACTACTTTCACAACCGCAACAATTCAACCAGAATTACCAACAGATCTTGAAGAGAGGGAGCACCTTTTTCATTCATAGATGTGGGTGAAGGGGCCCCCGCTGCGTTTTATTGTTGATAACGAAATCTAGAAGAACCTCATATCAATAAAGGTTGTCAAATAGTTGGGATTGTCTAAAACACCACACCCGCAACCATACAACATCAGGTGGATTTTCCAGGGATGATATCTTCTTGTCATCCAACAGTTTCGATTGTCATACAACATCCAACCCTTCAAGGATGAGGTATTATGTGATGTTGTCCCACATGATGTCTGCGATGTTATTTTGGGCCAGCCATATATGTAGAAGCACCATGGTATTTATGATTCTCGACCATGTAGTGTCATTTTTACTCTGGGGGGTCATCTCTATAGGATACCAGAGGTAGTTTCAACTACTTTCCCACCTAAACAGTGCCGCAAGGTAGTATCTCATACTACAAAATTCAGTTTCTTCACATTTTGTTCAAAAGGTGAACATAAGGAAATTTCAACCACTACAACCTCAGTCCAAGCACCTTCTATCCAACAGAAGTAGGTCGAGAAGTTTTAAAAAAATTGCAAAGATTCCTTCTTCACACAGTCATTTCATCAGGTTATCAACAACCTCCCATAAACCAAGCATCACAACTTCTCCAACAAGGCAAGTAACTCACCAAGGTTCAGATTTAACAAGTGCTTTACCCTCTCCTATGAGAACTCAATGTAATGGATACCATTTATTCCTAAGGATGGAGGATTGATCCAGGTGGATATCGGTGCCCCCCCACCTATTCCAACTAGAACAAATAGTTTGTTGGAAACTTACTATTTTTAGCAGTTTTTCGGTTCTTAAACTTTAGGGACCATTTTGAGGGACTAAATGACACCTTTTCATGATAGTGCATCTCAATGATATCCAAAATGAATCTCCTCATCTATACCTTTCCAAAGAGTTATCGTGCGCCCCAAATGGAGATCATATGCCAAAGTTACGCCCCCGGGAAGTTGATACACCAAACTACCCAAAACGAGGTCCATAAAACTATTGGTTTTTCATCTTCTGGGGTTAGGGTTTTGTATTTTATTTATGTTAAAAAGTCCTTTGGAGCCTCATTCTAACAATCATATTCTTGCGAATGTGAGTAGTTGTCACATCTCTTCTCAAATATAAACTACCACCATTCTAGCGAGTCTTTCACTCTGTATTTCTATAGTTTTGTACATTTCGTTCATTAATAGAAATTGTGTATTACTGTATTTCTATGTTTATGGTTATGTGTCTGATATATATCTGTTATATTATTGAATATATGATATATCTCTATACATTTCTTTATTATATCTCCACTCTCATTTCGTTCCGAAAATAATATGGATTAAAAACAATTCCCCAAATCAGTCGAGTTGACCATCGACCATGGACTACTTATGTTGGCTAACATGGAAACAAGTGACATTGCATAACACATGGATACTAATGTGGCATGGCACGTCATCCCTAGGTTTCAACTTGGGTGATTTGGAATGACACATGGATGTTGATGTGGCATGACACGTGGAAGATATACATGATTTATGGTATATCTTGGTACATGTATGATATGGTACAAGTTGTGGTACATGGTTGATGTACATGGTATGGTACGGGTTCTAGTACATGGTTGATGTACATGGTATGGTACAGGTTCTGGTACATGGTTGATGCACATGGTATGGTACAAGTTGTGGTACATGGTATGGTATAGGTTTTGGTATATGCTTGATGTACATGGTATGGTACAAGTTCTAGTACATGGATGATGTACATGGTATGATTATGGTTTTGGCATCCATGTGAGTGGATATATTTATATTCGGTTGATGATTATATATCAGTGATAGTGATAGTGATAGTGACAGTGACGATGATAGGGACATTGACATATTGGATGATTGGTTGATCATCAGTTTAGGTTGATGTGACAATGATAGTTATAGCTTTATGTGACACTTACAGTGATTGGTTGGATGATAGGTTGATTATAGGTTGATGTGACCGTGGAAGTAATAATATCATTGGTAGTGACAGGTTGAGTTTGCATTTATATTTCAGGATGAAATGAAGAGGTAAGGAAAGGGGGTTGTAGCCTCTTTTTGGTTGGTGTCGAAGAACTTAGCGAGTTGGATCCTATAAATTAGGGGGCTATAGCTTCCTTCTAGTTGGAGCTAGAAAACACAGGGAGTTGGAGATTCCTTTAGGTTAGATCCTGTAAACTAGGGGGTTGGAGCCTCCTTCGAGTTGTAGCTGGAGAATTCATGGAGTTGTAGCTTCCTTCAAGTTGGATCCTCCTTCCAGTTGGTGATGGAGAATTTGAAATTTGGTGCTTCCTATGAATGTATTATTGATATATAAAGAAATCATTCCATGGTTTTCTCCCAATTGGGTTTCCACATAAATTCTGGTGTACTGTGTATCTGTGGTTGTTTATTATGCACTAATAAATGATATTGTTTATGATGCAATGATATATTTACTGCATAAGTGATAAACTATTGAATACTATTGATAAATTTGAAGTTTACATATTATGATTGAAAGTGGTAAAAAGTGGTCATACTAATTCATCCCCCCTCTTAGTATTCCAACAATTGGTATCAGATCAGGTCCTTCAAGAAACATTCTAATCACTGGAAGGGAGATAATGGAATATGCTAAGATTGGAGTACCACAGTTTGATGGATAGAACTATGCCTTCTAGAGAAGAAGGATCAAAACATATGTACAAGCACAAGGATTTGATGTTTGGTAATCAATAGTAGACGGATACAAAGAGACTTCCACTCCCCCAAGATATAATGATGGAAACAAACTCAGTCAAAAACATTTGAGGGACAAAATGCTATCCTGAATGACCTGGTTGATTCAATATATTTCAATTTTATGCGTTGTGATTCTACAAAGGATATTTGGGACAAACTTCATAATTTTTTTGAAGGAGATGCCAAAGTCAAGGCGACCAAGATTTAGATTCACAAAGGTCAATTTGAACAGTTGAAAATGAAGGAAGATGAAGACATTGTATCTTAATTTTTACAAGTTGATGGAATAGTGAATGCAATTAAAGGATTGGGAGAATAAGTTGAATAATCTATGATTGTTCAAAAGGTACTAAGATCTCTTCCAATGAGATTCGATCCTAAGATATCAGCTCTAGAAGAAATAACATATCTTGATATGTTGAACATGCAAAATATACATAGAATATTTACACCTTATGAATGAGAACAGAATAGGAGAACCCATCCAAGAATAAATCGACTTTTAAAGCATCCAAAAAGACAAAGAAGAAGAAAAAGAAAGATTCAAAGCCAAATTGCAGTTGCACCGATGATTTAGATGAAGATGAAGAAATAGCCAACTTTGTAAGAAAGTTGAAGAGAGGAACTAACAAATACAAATGTATGCTTCCCTTAATTTTTTTTAATTATGGTAAAATTGGTCATTTTGCAGATAAATGTCCTTATTCTAAGAAGTCAAATAGTGATGAAGAAAAATATCCCAAGAAAGAAAAGAAATATAAAAAGGTAAACAAGAAATCCTTTAAGAAAAATATCTACTCAAGAGAAGAAAATTCCTCATATGATGAAGATGATGAAAACAATAATCATTCAGAAAGAGTACTTTTTATGGATACAAAATCTAAGAAAAGAACTCTCAAAAGCGACAAAGAAGGTGAAGTGGATCTCGAGGCATAATTTATTAGTGTTTTAACTGAGATGAAGAAATAAAGGAAAAAAAAACAAATCATTCAAAGAAGAAATCATCTCCTTGAAAAACCAACATGAAGAAGGAAATAGAATGGAAGAAGTAATGCAGATCTAGATGATAAATAAATAAAAAAGAATGTGAGAATATTGAAAATGAAGTCGTGACATTGAGATTTGAATTCAACAAGCTCAACAAGAACTTAAAAATACCTCAAGTGTTAGAAAACATTCTCAACATTCAAAGGCCATATAGTGACACATCTAGATTAGGATACAAGAATCTTCATTTTGAGGAAGGTTCAACCTCCATGATGAAAGAAACAAAACACAATTGTTATGTAGAAGTTTGGAAATGAAGGAATCATGACCAACAAGAGTCAGAGAGGAATGAATACAAAAAACCTCAAACATTCAGGAAACAAGTAAGCTCCAATCATTGTGAATGGAAGAATGAAAGATAATATTGTGATCATATGAGGAAAGAATTCATAAGGACTACACCACAAAGAAGATCATTAACTCAGAGGTATCAAAATTTGTTTTTGGGTCATTATTTTACATGTACTAACATTAGACATAGAGTTGTATATTGCAGAGCATATGGAAGAAATGTGAATACAAGAGATGGTTATGTGTCTGTTGACGCTTGAATACGTCAAGACCGAAATGGAAACCTCATGAGGACATTAGTCCCCCTTTGTTTTTAAAGAGGTGGTTCTCCACTTTGGCTAAAATATATATATTTGAATATATTGGATTAGGGAGAGTGTTGGGAACAAACCCCAAATCTTTATTGCTTGGATTTATATGAAAATGGTTCTACAATAACCCAATATGATATTTATGTGCAACAAACATCTTTTTACAATAAGAAAAGATTGAAGGAGGGATTCAACATTAGAATTAAATTGTGATCGACATCACACACAATTTTCTTAATCATATATAAACACATCTATATCTTCTTCATAAGAAATAGGAGACAATGATTTGATCATCTCAAAGAATTTTAATATAGTACTGCAATTAGTAATAAAAGAGAAATTGATAGGTCAACCTCATATATCTCTTACTTAAACTAAAAGTTACAAGATACAATTAAGATCAACCTCGAAGCAATTTTTTTGTGGAGCTTATTCATGAAAAATGTTCTTCATTACCAAATATTTGATAGCCATGCATGTGGATGCAAATGTGTAACATCCCGCTCTTGCGTGCACTGAGTGGACTAATTATTTGAGTACACTTGCGTGCAAGTGATCTAGTTTTTTATGCGATTGGTTGTTGTGATTATGATTATGACATATTGTGGATTTGATGATATTTTATTTTTGTTGTATTTACGTCAACAAGTGCTATTGAATAGGTTCTCCTGAGTGTGTAGGAATCTGGACGTTTGAGGATGCCGAGGCATCAATGAAACTTTGTAGACTCTAGATCGAGTCAGGGAGTGGAATGTTAGGGTTTGAATGTTATTGATGTGACATATGTCAATATGTTTAGATATTATGATGTTGATTGTTATTGTTGACATGATTCGTTGATGGATGCAGGATGTCGATAGCTTGTCGACTATACTCACATTTGGAGTAAGGGGGTCACGCACGACAACCAGAGACATTGAGGGAAAGGTGTGGTAGAAACATTGCCACAACCTACTAGCACTCTCGTTGTGGCTTGAACTGTAGGTTAACGATTACCTAATTCGGGAATACCCACGATGTCATGAGGGTGGTCCGTGATAGTCACTCACAATGATTATAAGGGGCACACAATAAGGCATGACCCTTATTCCTTAGATTCCCTTAGTCTCCCACAAGATCACTTGATGAAGTATTGACTCCAGGGGTTTGATGTCTACCAAATTCAGTCAAGAGGCGAGTGGCACCCTTGGAGCATGTAGTGTGTGTTGAAGGGCATGTCGCTCAAATAAAATGGAAAGAGGCGAGTGGCACCCTTGGAGCACATAGTGCATCCTGAAGGGCACGTCGCGATGTTAACCATGGTAAGTTAATAAACTTAGTGCCTAGAAAAATATGCATCCTTAGGACCTAGTCGACCTTAAAATGAATGATGTGATGAGTAAAGTTTAATAACAATTTTTTTTCCCTTGAGAACTATCGCCAAGCCTAGTGAATTTAAAACCTAGGTCTAAGTAGAAACTTTGAACAAAAAAAAACTATTTAGACATGTAACAAGAAGGTGGTAAAGAAAATTCAAGCATTAATAATTAAAGTAGAAATTTTAATAAAGGTTTAATTAATAAAAGGGGTAATTGGTTGTTTTTGTCTAAACCTGCTAATTTTGAACTTAGTTATAAAAAGGGGAAACTTAAAAAAGGGGAAACTTAAAGAAAAAGGGGAATGACTAACTTAGTAAGGAATCTAGCCTTTGGAACTTTCTATTTATGAACTCAACTAGTATTTAAGTAAGGCATAAGTCATTTAAGAATTGTAAGGGAATAATGGGACAACGAGGAGCATTTTTAGGAATTCTTTTAGGTGGGTGATGGAAATAGGAAAATTTAATTAATTAATAAATTGATTTATTGGTGCAACTAGGGGATCGGGAGACATGTGTACATGGGAAGTTTTTCCTAATTAAATAAATGAAAAATGAATCTAATGAGGGTTTGGTAAACTAATCACTTGAAAACTTTATTAAAAGGATGGAGGAGGAGGATTATTGATCACATTTGGCTTGTGTAACGTTACGCTGCTGAAATTTTATCTTGACTAAGTTACTCCTGTGGGAGTTGGGATACCCAAATCAGGTAACGAGTGGTAGCTCGAACTTGCGAGGTGAGATGGGTCCTAGCATTGTCTGATATTGTGTGCATGGCCCCTTTGGAGCTCAAAGGGCTCAGGTGGAAGAAGAGTACCCCTAGCGTTGGTTGGGAGGTACAGGTGAGGTCACATCGATTGGCAAGCGGGAGTTGGATGGAGTGCACGCGGGACATCGACTTTGGAGAATTCATAATTGGCTACGATACTCATGTGTATATTTGTAGTGAATAGTAGTGAAATTTACTGTATATGCATCTCTCTAATGTCGAAATCACGCGTGTGTCATTGTGTTAAAAATTTAGTTAATTTTTTGTCCTGGCGAATATACGCATGCATAATTTGGTTGAAAGGTAATTAAATTATGTTTTTGTGCCTTCGGTTAAGGTACTTCTATTGTGTTAAATTTTATGTTTTATTCAATGTATTACTATCCAGAGATTTCATTTTTCCAGTGAATTTGTCTTGAAGATCCTAATGTTTTATGCTCAGAGATTTCATAGTTATCGTAGAATTACGCTCACTATACTTATTGATTTGATTTCCAATGGAAAACCCAAAATCTGAATGTAAATGGCATCTCTCCTTCTTTTTTTGGTGTTGTTTTTCCTTGTGTTTTTGCATGGAGGACATACACACGATTTTAGAATACATATTTATGTGTTTTCCTTGCTCTGTTGCCTTCTAGTTTCGCCCATAAATCGTAATCTTCCCACAACAAGGTTAATAAATAACTTCTGTGTTTTCCTTGATCTGTTGCCTTCTAGTTTCACCCAGAAATCGTAATCTTCCCACAAGAAGGTTAATAACTTTTGTGTTTTCCTTTCTTTGTTTCCTTCTAGTTTCGCCCAAAAATTGTATTCTTCCCACCGCACGGTTAATACAGTACCTCTGCATTTTCTATGCTCTGTTGTCCTTTAAAATTCACCCAAGTGAATCACATCCTCCCTCCTCTAGTTAATTCGGAAATATCTGCAATTTATAGAGGCCTTTTTCTCTGCGTTTGGAGACCCAGGGCATTGTCCCCTCTGTGCCTAGCAAAACATTTACATATAATCTCATTGTTTGCCTAAACAAAACAACAAATTTTATGATGGTCTTATTCTATGCGATTTTCCCTTATTCTCTGCATGGTCCTTGGGTTATCCCCTACATGGGAAAAACCATTAACTCAATGTTGTTGGCACACAAATTTGCCCTTGCTTTTTAATTTCGACCTATGCATATTTTTTAGGCCACCTTTTTCTTACCCTATTGCTACTCTAAATTGAAAATTATATTCAGTTGTTTTAGAGAACAATTTTTTGTAAAAATCTATTTCAGTTGAGTCTCCTTGCAGAAAAATCATTGGTTAAGCTACTTTTCCAGTTGATTGATAACTCTGTGGCATTTTTATTTTTTTTATTCATTTATTATTGGCACCTATTCTGATAAAGTAAACAATGCTCAAGTAAATTATGAATTTGTCATAATAGTTATTTTTCGATTTAATCTCTAATAGCTCGAAGGTTTTTCTTCAATCGCCTATTTGTTTAATTAAATATTGGCGACTGTCCCTTAATTTAGTAACAGTTTTCCCTAGTTTATTAGTTCAATTGAGATAGGCATTGATGTATTGAAAGCAATGAATGTTGATGAACGATGAGATGATGTGTAAACGGCAATTTTATTGTTTTCATATGGGATGTGGTGATTACAACTGTAATTAAAGCAGTCATCATACCCAATTTTATTGTGAAATTATAATTTATATCAATTGATTCTAAGTAACAATTTTATTAGTTTAACTGTTTAAGGGAGTAGCTTTTAGTGATTTAATTATGATTGGGGCCTTAGTTAATTATTGTTATGGCATTAGTTAGATTTATGTTTTTGCATTAGTTTTATTAGTTATTTGGGATCATTGTTTTTTATGTTTTAATTTCCTTTACAACAGAAAAATAAATAAGGACATATTTAAATTATGAAGGTTGTCATTGGAACCCTTTTATGATAATTGCAATTGTTAATTATAGCTGCCTTATTCTTCTTAATGTTTAAGGGATTGTCTTGAAAATAAAGCAGTGAAGCATGGTTTATTTCTAAAAAGTAGGGATGTATTGTTAAGGGTTTATTTTAGTTGACCTTTATATAAGATGCTTCAGAGGTGGATATGGCGCTAGCTAGATGGATGTGTTTCGTAGTAGATCCTTATCGCATGCCGTGAATAATGATATTTATGACTAAAAGTGATTCGATCACTAGTGCGTTGTTGGAAACGTTAATGTGTGGTTGACATCATATTAGAACCCTTGCGCTATGAATTTAACTATAACTTATGTTGTGCCATGAATTTATTATGATTGTGACTGGTTGTGTCTTTAGATTTCTTGCGCCTTGTAGATGAAATGATTGATTAATTTGTGTTTTATTGTGCCAATAATATTGATGGTGTTGGACTGGTTTTGAATTAGATTGTTAATGAGTTGTTAATTAAAGTAGATATATGATTGTCAGTAGTATTGATTACCCTTTCCCATGGTTAATTGATTTTAGGATTGATGGAATGAAGTCTTAGTCGATCGTGGATGTTCATAGTACATGTGTCACTTTATGTTGGTTGTGCCTGAATGATCTTTGTTGTCTTTTAGATTAGTCGTCTGGACTTTTTGTGTCAGGTGGGATGTAGACACCTCCTTGTTCCTCAGAGCAGTTGCCAGCCTTGAGACCTTAAATGGTCAAAATCGATGGGAACTTGGGCTTGAGTGTTGCTTATGTGTCTTGGAGGTCCTAACCATTGCGGGGTAGGACAGGTGGGTAGTCATTTTTATTTTTCGTCTGATTGAATGTTGTATGTTACTTACCGCTAGATGATGTGCTAGTATGCTAGGTCGTTATGTTCTTGTTGAGTGAATTGCATGCGTTTTTTTCATCGTAGAGTTGCATTGATTGACTGTTGTCATTGTTACTTCCTGCATAGAATTTATTTTTTTACATATTTCACTGGTTATGCATCGCATGTTGTTGTAATGACGCGGTTCTCTACATATGGTATCAAAGCCTGTTTGAACCATGACTTGGGATCACTACGTCTTCCAATGATGGAGTACTTGATTATAGAATGTCACTAATTAAAATTTATTGTATTCATGCAGGTTATCATGGTTAAAGGACTCCGCAGAGGTAGATGACAGGGTGCTAGGGGAGGAGGCGCGACGCCATCAGTAACATACATGCCTAAGGGGTCTAACCACTTGGGAGACGAACATGTTGTAGGGTAGGAACCGATAGCTATGGGTGATGTGGTTGGAATGATGAGGTCCTTTTAGAGGATGTCTGAGGCACTAATCAACCATTTGGATAGAGATGAGGCCAGGGCGTTGATACCTCCTAAGGGTCCATTGTGTTCTCTAATTGGTACTGGTAGCATTCACCGTGAACTCAAGAAGGTTAAATTTTCCAAGTTCTTTGGTGCCCCAGATGGCGCAGCCGCTGAGGCATGGTTGGAGAATATGGAGATGTGCTTTGTGCTTCATGACTATACCTCCAACATGAAGGTTTGCATGGTGGTATTTCAACTGAAGGGGAGTTCTCTTCTATAGTGGAAGACACTCCTGCCGCAATTGAACATGGCAGTCGAAGATGTGTCATGGGAATTGTTTGGGGAACAGTTCCAGGACAGGTATTTATTTGAGAAATTCATTGAGCGCCAGCTCAACGAGTTCAACGACTTGCGATAGGGTGGTCGTATGGTGCCCGAGTATGAGGATCGTTCCATGGAGCTTCTTCGATATGCTCCCCACCTGAATACCAAGAAACTTAAGGTCAATAAGTTCATGATTGGCCTTAATGTCAACATTTGTGCAAAGGTTAGGATTCTAATGCCTCAAACCTTGCATGATGCTATTCAAAAGGCCCTCATAGTAGAGGAGGATCTTATCAGTGGGGGTCAAAACATGACTCCAACAATACCATTGGGACAGGTGTCATCTGGTGTGTTGCAGCATCAGACACTGGCTAGACATTCACAAGAATTTCGAGGCACTCAGAGAGGATCCACATACACTACACCACGACGATCGATGCCTCAACAATAGACTCCTTATCTAGGACCACAACACCAACACCAACATCGACCACAAAAATATTATTTTAGGCCTATTTTTCAGAACAAACCAGAGTTCTAGGCCAATAGACCGTTATCTTCTACTTCAGGTACCAGGAGTATTGGACTGAAGAAAGGGATTTGGACATGTGGAGAGCTAAATTACCAACATGAATGCCCAGTTGAGAGGGATAGAGCATCTCAATCAGTCGGACCCACTACCGTGGGATATTTGGGCAAGTCCCATCAAATTCATGTAGCACTGAATAACTACTAGGTAGATCACCAGTTGACTGTTCTCGAGACGTCAGGTAATTTCACTGACCAGACCCTTAGTATTTTGTTAGATCCAGGTGCTACAGAGAGTTTTATTTCCGGTGAAGTGATAAAAATAATTAAGGTAAAGGTAGTCGAATAGGATGAGTTTATCTTTGTAGAAATGGCTTCGAGGGCCAAACAAAAGGTTGGAGGGAAGGTGACAGGATGTATCCTTAACCTGGGAGCGTTTTTCACAAGGACTAACCTATATGTCACAATCCTAGGGTCTTATGATATTGTGATCGATATGGACTGGTTGGAATCGCATGAGGTGATACCCAACTATAAGACAAATTGGTTGAGCTTAGTCAATGACGAGGGACAGAGACACATGATTGTAGGTCGGAACTAGGGAGTCTGCTTGAGGTTCATCTATTCCTTGTAGATAAGAAAGAACATGTGCAAGGAATGTAAGCTTTATGATATCCTTGCGTTAAACAAGAAGGGAGTAGCGGAAGTTCTAGAAAACCTTTCGATGGTGCAAGATTTTGCGGATGTCTTCCCTAAGGAGTTTGTTGGGTTGCTGCTAGAGAGGGAATTGGAATTTACCATCGAACTAAAATCGGGAACTGAATCGATAACAAGAACGCCTTATCAGATGTCGACCCTGAAGTTACAAGAGTTGAAAATGAAATTGAAGGAGTTGTTGGACCTAGGACTTATACATCTAAGTGTGTCACTGCGGGGTTCAACTGTTATCTTCATGCGGAAGAAGGATGGGTCATGGAGACTCTACATTGATTATTGTCAATTGAAGAAGGAAACAATCAATAATCAATATCTGGTGCCAAGGATTGATGATGTGTTTGATCAGATGAAAGGTGCGACAATGTTTTCAAAGATTTACTTGAGATCGGGGTATCACCAATTACGGATCAAGGAGGACGACATCCCTAAGACCACCTTTAAGACAAGTTTTGGACATCACGAGTTTACTGTTGCACCGTTTGGACTGACGAATGCCCTAGGGGTATTTATGAGTTTGATGAATGGGGTGTTCCACAAATACTTGGACAAGTTCATCCAAGTATTCATTGAGGATATTTTTATTTACTCTTGGACGATGGAGGAGCATGAAGAGCACTTGCGCTTGGTACTATAGTGTCTATGAGAGAAAACATTGTATGGGAAACTGTCTAAATGCTCGTTTTATCAATCGAGGATTCACTACTTAGGGCATGTCATCTTCGACAAAGGTATCGTTGTGGATCCAACAAAGGTTGATTCTATTATGGAATGGCCTGCACCGATGAATTTCCCCGAAGTGTGTAGATTCATGGGTTTAGTAGGATACTATTGACCGTTCATCGAGGGTTTTTCGAACATAGCAAATCCAATTATGGAATTGCAGAAGAAGAACAAGAAGTTTGTTTGGACTGAGAAATGTGTGGAAGAATTTTGGAGGCTCAAGGATTTGTTGACAACAACACTGATACTAAAGGTCCCTGACATGGATGAAAAATTCTTGGTATGCACTGACAAATCCAAAGAAGGCTTGGGTGGAGTCTTGATGCAATATGATCAAGTGATCGCTTACATCTCGAGAAAGTTGATTAGGCATGAGGAGAACTATGCGACGTATGATTTGGAGATGTTAGCCATTGTTTATTCCTTGAGAGTATGGAGGAACTACCTTATTGGAAGAAAATTTGAACTAAAAATGGACCACTGTGGTTTACAACACATATTTATGCAAAGTGACTTGAACTCACAATAAAGGCATTGGTCAGAATTGCTTAGCGAGTATGATTTTGAGATTAATTACACAAAAGGAACAATGAACAGAGTGGCTGATGCGTTGAGTTAGAGACCCCACATATTTTCGGTGATGCCTCTTCAGACGAATCTATGTGAAAATATTCTAGATTTACAACGCGATGATGACTGGTACAAAGAGGTCAAGGGTTTTATCAGACAAAACACAATGATGGTACCAAAATTTGAGGGATTTACTGTGGACAATGACGGATTCTTGATATTTAAAAGTCAAATTTACATACTTCCCAATGATGAGTTGAGGAGTTTGATCCTAAATCAGGCTCATAGAGTAGTGTACATGGCTCACCCTAGAGTCATGAAGATGGGGGTAGACCTTAAACCCTTATTCTTCTAGAAGGGAATGAAGGCAGACATAGTCAACTACGTCGCAAGATATTTAGAATGTTAGTAGGTGAAGGATGAACACAGACACTCAATAGGTTTACTACAGCCACATGCTATTCTGGAATCGAAATGGGAGGTCATTTCATTGGATTTCATTGTTGGATTTCCACTGACGGCAAGGAGACACGACTCGATTTTTGTAGTAGTCGACACTCTAACGAAGAGTGCACATTTTATCCCTATGCGTATGACGTATCAGGCACCTGGCATAGCTAGAGTTTTCATCTGTGAGATTGTGAGGCTACATGGTGTGCCTAAGAGGATTATATCTAATAGAGGATCGATGTTTACAGGATGATTTTGGACTAGTTTCCAGGAGGCATTGGAAACCCAACTTAAATTTAGTACCGTATATCACTCAGAGAAAGACGGGCAGATCAAAATAACAAACCAAATCTTGGAGGATATGTTGTGTATGTACGTGATGGACCAACATAAGCATTGGGAAGAATTCTTACCACTGGTATAATTTGCATATAAAAACAGTTATCAAAGAACCATTAAGATGGCGCCTTTCAAATTTCTTTACGGGCGACCGTTTCAGACACCTTTGAGTTGGGATCGGCTTGAGGATAGGGTCCTACTGGGACTAGAAGCAATCCAAGAAATGGAATATCAAATGAAAACAATAAGACAAAGGATCAAGGAAGCACAAGATCAACAAAAGAGTTATGTCGATGCACATCGTGTCGATCGTATTTATGAAGTTGGCGATCGAGTCTTCTTGTGGATGAAATCGTATAAGATTTTGATCAATTTTGGAAAGGGTTCTAAACTCTCTCCTAGGTTCATGGGACCCTTCGATATTTTGGGAAAGTAGGGGCTTGTGGCCTATCGACTAGCCTTGCCCGATTCTTTGAGGCATATGCACGATGTTTTTCATGTATCTGTTTTGAGACATTATGTTAGTGATCCTACACATGTTATTGACATGATTTCCTTGCAGGTATTAGACAAGGGTGCGCTCACGGTAGAGCCAATACCCATATTGGACCATCACATTTGATAGTTATAACGTCGAATAGTAGATTATGTCAAGGTCCAGTGGGACAACTATAGTCCACACTCGATGACCTGGGAGGATGCATATAATATGCATCGGCAGTTTCCATTTTTGATTGATAGCTAGACATATGATACTGTGATAGACTTCATTTCGACACTTACAAACTATGAAACTTCGGGAAAAATTTTAAAATAAGAGGGGGTGTATGTAACATCCTGCTCTTGTGTTCACTGAACGAACTTATTCTTTGAGGACACTTGCGTTCAAGTAGTCCAGTTCTTTATGCGATTGGTTGTTTTGATTATGATTATGAGATACTGTGGATTTAATGATATTTAATTTTTTTTGTATTTAGATCGATAGGTGCTATTAACTGGGTTCTCTTGAGTGTGTAGGAATCTGGACGTTTGAGGATGCCGAGGAATCAATGAAACTCCGTGGACTCCAGATCGAGTCAGGGAGTGGAATGTTAGGGTTTGACTGTTGTTGATGTGACATATGTACATATGATTATATATTATGATGTTGATTATTATTGCTGACATGATTAGTTGATGGATGCAAGATGACGATAGCTTTCCGACCAGACTCACATTATGAGTAAGGGGATTATGCATGACAACCAGAGACATTGAGGGAGAGGTGTGGAAGCATCCCTGCCACAACCTACTAGCAGTCCCATCGTGGCTCAAAATGTAGGTTAACGATTACCTAGTTCGGGAGTACCCACGATGTCGTTAGGGCAGACTGTTACAGTCACTCACGATGATTCTAAGGGGTGCACAATAAGGTAGGGTCCTTATTCCTTAAATACCCTTAGTCTCCCACAAGGTCACCTGACGGAGTATTGACTCTAGGGGTTTGAAGTCTACCAAATTCAGTCAAGAGGCAAGTGGCAACCTTGGAGCACGTAGTGCATCTTGAAGGGCACATCGCACAAATAAAATGGAAAGAGGCGAGAGGCACCCTTAGAGTACGTAGTGCGTCCTAAAGGGCACATTGTGATGTTAACCATGGTAAGTTAATAAAAATAGTGCCTAGAAAACTATGCATCCTTAGGACCTTGTCGGCCTTAAAATGAATGGTGTGATGAGTAAAGTTTAATAACAATTTTTTTTCCCTTCAGAACTGTCACCAAGCCTAGTGAATTTAAAACCTAGGTCTAAGTAGAACCTTTGAACAAAAAAAAATATTTAGACATGTAATAAGAAAGGGGTAAATAAAATTCAAGCATTAATAATTAAAGTAGAAATTTTAATAAAGGTTTAATTAATAAAAGGGGTAATTGGTTTTTTTTTGTCTAAACCTGCTAATTCTAAACTTAGTTATAAAAAGGGGAAACTCAAAAAAGGGGAAACTTAAAGAAAAAGGGGAATGTCTAACTTAGTAAGGAATATAGCCTTTGGAACTTTCTATTTATGAACTCAACTAGTATTTAAGTAAGGCGTAAGTCATTTCAGAATTGTAAGGGAATAATGGGACATCGAGGAGTGGTTTTAGGAATACTTTTAGATGGGTGAGGGAAATAGGAAAATTTAATTAATTAATAAATTGATTTTCTGGTGCAACTAGGGGATCGAGCGACATGTGTATGGGGGAGGTTTTGTTAGGGTACTAACCCACACATAGGTAGAGAAATATATTCGGATGTAATAAAGGTCAATATTAATAAGGCCTTTCAATAAAATAGAATAAGGCAGATGTAAGAAGACCTAATAGAAGCTTCCACTTCTAGAAGGATCTTCCTCTAGATGCTTCTCTTGATAGACATATTTAGTATAAATAAGGGTTGAGGGTATGAAAACCCTGGCTTGGAGATTATTGTAACAGAGCACTGCTCGACTAAAGGTTGCCCCCTAGAAGAGGCCTGTGAAGATTGCTTTCTGAATCAAAGTGCTATTTATGTTGTTGTTCTTATATCTTTTCTATGTTATTGTGGAGATTATGATGGTTATATTGTTGTTATTCTTCCATTTCTAGTATTTTATTTCTGTTCTGCATACTTTTTATATCTAGTATATTACAAGTGGTATTAGAACACTTTCCTTGGAAGAAATTGTGGGAATTTTTTTTCAGGGTAGAGACATATTCCGACATATTTAAGCCACATAGATCTATTGTTACACGCATAAACCCATGATTGAGAGATTCATACACGCAGGAAATACAATTGGTTCTTAAGCGCACATCTGTTGGACACCCTTGTGTTGTTGGGAAATTATACCCTACGGACTAACAAGCTAGGGCTTAAACTTGCATGCAGATCATGACCCTTAAGAAATTACTTTTAACCTTCTACCCCAAATCTAAAATCCTTTTTTACATGCAAACATGGGAAGAAACAACTAACTGTTTTATTGATGGTCAGTGTAGATCCTCCATTGAGCTTTATCCCGTTGCTTCTGCTGCTCCTTCCAAAAAG
>ML780229.1:609905-643065 GCA_009831015.1 Picea engelmannii | reverse complement strand
TATGCTTTGACCTGCATCCACCAAAGTTGTCAGGGTGAGTTCCAGGATGTTTCAAATTGGTGCTACTCAAACTAGAAACAGGGTTAGGCGTAAGTTTTCTTTACTTGTCTGTAAACAGACGTTACTCCATTAGGGGATTGACTAGGTTAGGGTTAGGTTTAAGCATCTAAGATTCGTTTCTTCGCCCCTACGTAAATAACTATTGGTTCCTTTGCCTTGTAGCTACACTAGCTTTGCGCCTTACTCGCCACTTCCTAGGCTTACTCTCCTAGTGCATATGTCGCCTCCTTCCCACTTGTCCTAGTCTAAGTCCTTTTAACTTTTCGCTTACCACTTGATTATAGTGACTTCCCACTTCATGTTTATTAATTTACGCCGATATGCGTACACCAACGCTATGTACCTTTCGGCATTAGTGTTCTTCTTAAGATGCTACGTTGAGCACATACGTCCCTTTGTGGGCTCCTCCATTTATGTCTTTGGCGCTTGATAGCTTGGCATGTGACCTGTATGGCTCTAAAAGGCGCTTGATAGCTTGACATGTGGTCTTGGGTATGACAGTTAAAGTATTTATTTGTGAAATTATTTGTAAAAGAAACAACGCATGGCGCGTTGGTAGGGCGACCATTGTCAAAGCTTTGCATGATGGGGAGGTCCTAGGTTCGATCCTCGTGCACTCCATAAATTTCTCTTAGCCCCATATTATTCAACTTAACTAATATTTTAATAATCTTTTAATAAAATTAATAAAGTTAATTAGTTTAATTAATTATTAATTAAACTTTATTAATTTCATAATTATGCTTTATTATTTATTTATTTATTTTTTAAATAAATACGCTAGTGTAAATTTAAATTATAAAACTAAAATTTAAAATAAATAAAAAAAATAAATTTAATTATTCGAAATGAAAATTTAATTATAAAAAAAACGCATTATCTGGCAGCCTTTCAGGTCGGGCTCGGCATGAGGCCCACGTGCCCGACCTCCGACTCTCACTACCAAACACCTAAGCGGTTCCTTAACCCTAACGCTGTCTCACTTCCGCCTCTCGCCTCTTTGCTCTGCTCTTGGCGTTGTAGAGTAATTTCTGCATTATCATCATCTTCACTGCTGCTCTCATCGTTGCTACTACTCTCATTCATAGAATGAATCTTTCTTCTCAACAGAGTATTCAAATGTAGTTGCTCAGCTATGGATGCTTGAGTTCCCTCGTCCTGTTTCTCCAGTCCACGTTCTCAAAGAGGCGAAAGGGGTTGTTTAAAAAAAACTGAGGAGCTATCGATTCTATGTGCAGCAGATGTAGCCCTCGTTGTTTTTTTTTTTTTTTCTTCCACTGGGAAGCTGCACGACTACTCCAGCTCTAGGTACTCTTTCTTCTTCTGATTCTAATTCACAGTATCCACAAATAATAAAGACACACAGATAAGCTATAAGGAAGGTGTATTTCCTTATTTTGTTAATCAAAGAATAGCAAACTCTAATAGAAACACCAGCTTATGTTTAATAGTGTGTGCGATGAAACAATAGAACTGCTAATGGGTCATTATTTGGATTTATACTGGGTATTCTCTTGGCAGTTCTTACACATCATAATTGATTCAAGGACTAAGACCAAGGAAAATCTTGAACAGAAATTAATCGTAGCCATAAATCCAATTTACACTTAGAATCACTGTGTTTCCTTTTAAAAGAGCTTTTGAATCTTTTCATAAAGAAAAGAAAAGAAAGGTGATTACAGGACGGGGTTTGATATATGTTCATTAAGAAATTTAACAGTGCAATATTAAATCTAGAATATACACTATTTTAGAGCGCCATTGCTTTGGTTCATGAAGCTTTTCGTTTGGGAATCAACTTCTTCGACACTTCACCTCTGCGTTTGCAGCTGCTGCAGCTCATATCAGTGCCAAGGCCGCGGCCGAGGCTGGGTGCGTTAGGCTCTTGGGTGGAGGTCCCTAGTAACTAGCTTGCAACACTATTAATAGTATGATTCTAGGCAACAAATGGGAAATAAAAGATCTGTGATAGTACCTGCATGGCGAAGAAGGCATGCTCACTTCCTTCCCTGCTTCTCGTACTTGTGTCCCGAATTTACGTTTCCCTTCCCGTCGTTTACATAGGCCTAGGGAACAGAATGAAAGGCTATAGAATTGCAGTGATGATTAGCCAGGCGAGGCAACCGGTGATCCCTTTATGTTTCGTATTGGGAATAATACTACGGAATGGTAGCCCCTAAAAAAAAAAGTAAGAAATGTAGAAGCAATGAGGAGGTCATTTTTAGAAACGAGCTAATAAATAGGCAATTTTGCTTTAAGCACAACCTGCATTCGGGTCTCTGGGTTTTGACTCGTAAGCTACCTAAACAGGTTTCTATTCTCTAGTTTGAACCCTGCGTATCCCACAAAATAAATTCATCTAAGGTCAGTTGAATGATATCTCGTACTACTAAACGAGTAGATGTAGGGCCTGTGAGGGGTTCTTTTTGGGTAGGTAAAAATGAGTTTTTATTTAAATATAACTTACAAAAGTAAATATGGATCAGTAGGACCGGGCTTGGTATTG
This sequence comes from Picea engelmannii, assembly GCA_009831015.1. NCBI lineage: Eukaryota > Viridiplantae > Streptophyta > Pinopsida > Pinales > Pinaceae > Picea > Picea engelmannii. The sequence goes on along the minus strand of ML780229.1, from coordinate 640,499 downwards.
AGTAATTAGCCCTTTATTTGGGTTCACAAAAAGGATTAGCTCATCACGTGCATAGGACCTTCCATGCCTTCTTATAACTCTACTATTGTTAGGAATATAATGTCTCAAGGCTTTCAGACTCGGGGCTTGTATATCAGTCCTCGACCTGATATGACGTCTTAAAACCATGCAAAAATGATTAGTTGCAACACCTCTAACGATAAAAGTTGCGTCTTACAAAAAGTGGCTTTGTAGACCTTAGATTTGACCATAGAACGTATTTAGAAAAAGGAACATAAACCAGATTGTTTATCTGCATGACCGTGATGTCGAATTGAAGAAGGTAGATGGAACTTCTTCTGCGTTTCCTGCCAGACTTCAATTTCCTCGCTACAGAAACCTTTCATCTTCCTAACCTCAAGCTTGTGAAGAAGATACTCTATAAATAATGGCTGGATAGACATGTGGTTTTCCTATGATTGTAGTCTTTCTTCCACAGTTACCTCTGAACCCATACTAAATGGGTGCCCTAGTGCAATTCTAGGTCTTTTAAAATGCATCATATATTTATTTCATTTATATACATATTTAGATTTATTTATGATCAATATTAGATGAATAACTAGTTGAATAACTGGAATTTGTTTATATAACTTGCGTATATATATATATATATATATATATATATATATATATTAGATGATTTGTTGAATAACTGGAATTTCAATATTGATCATCATATTTAGATTTGTTTATTTCATTTAATAGTGCGTTTGGTTTGGTTTGCAGGTTAGGTGGGAGGGACTTTGGGAACTTGGCCCATAGGCTCTAGTGTTTCAACTACATGCTCTGATACCATATGTAACAGCTGAATTAATTTAGGCAACCATTAATTTATAACACAACAATAAAATTAAAAAGTTACTTCATTAAACACATTCACAATCAAATTCTTCATAGTAATAATTTTTTTCTAACATAATACAACAATGCATAAATTTTAGAGAAATACCTTAAGTCTGATGCTAATAATCCTTACTGTTGTCCGCAGCTTGCTTCCTTCCCGCTTCTTTAGAACACTACCCAAAACCGTCCTCCCTGCTGACTAGTTAGCTCCCTAGCCCCAGGATATCAACGGATATCCTGGCCCTCCGTGCCCAAAACCCCCAGCAACTCCGGTCCACTGTGTCAATGCCACTCACAAAATTTCACCTCCCTCTTTTCAATACTCAGAGCTCCCCAAAATCCATGGCCAACTCTCGTAGAATGATCCTCCCCTCCAACTCCTTTCCTTCCTTATCCCTCCTTCACTGACACTCCTCCCCCATTAACTCCCTTGCTAACTCCTTTATTACCCCTTATCCTCCCGCCGTTAATACCCTTATCCCTCCTTTATTACTTTATCCTAATGTATTTAATATGTTATCCCTTGTGGGATATGTAACTTAATTTAATATTATATTTTATTATCCACCTTTTATTTAATACTTTATTAATTAATGAATTAATTAATACTTAAATTAATCATTAACCATCATGAACAACTATTTAATAATAATCAATTAGAAATGTTATTTTAAGACATAAATATAGTTTAGCTAATCTTTTAGGATTATATTATTAAATTAATTATACTTAATAATCAAGGGTCGTTACACTCTTTCACTTGGACTCTAGCCACCGCTCAAGATTTCCAAACCTTGAAAATGGCCATGTGCACCACTTCGGTTCTGGCCCTTCCTAATTTCACAAATACCTTTGTGTTGGAATGTGATTCCTCAAGGAAAGGAATCGGTGTTGTCCTTATGCAAGCGGGTCGACCTTTGGCCTTCACCAACAAGAAACTATCTGAAAGGAATCTGGGCAAACCCATCTATGAAAAGGAAATGTTGGCTATTCTACATGTCCTTGATCTGTGGCACCCTTATCTCTTGGGGCAATGTTTCCAAATTAAGACAGACCATCAAAGCCTCAAGTACTTTCTGGAACAATGCATTTCCTCCCTGGAGCAACAAAAATGGGTGACTAAGCTCTTTGGATATGATTATGAGATCATTTACAATAAAGGAAAAGACAATGTGGTGGTGGATGCACTATCCTGAAAATATGAAGAAGGAGGATCCATTTTTCCTCTTTCCTTCATTGTACCAAATTGGCTCCAAGTTGTTCACCAGGAATGGCTACATGATCCTAAAAGTTTGCATCTAATACAACAATTGTAGACCAATTCTCTAGCTTCCCTAGGGTACTCTTGGCTCCAGGATGAGCTTCAATACAAAGGCCATTTGTATTTAAGTAAACAATCAAAGCTTAAATCCATGGTACTTTTTGAGCTTCATGCTACACCCACAACATGGCACTACAGATTCACCAAAACCTATGACAGGGTCAAACGCTCTTTTTTCTGGGATGGTATGAAACAGGACATCCATAATTTTTTCGTTGAATGTGATGTGTGTCAACGCAACAAGGGAGAAACAGTCAAATCTTCGGGCACCCTACAACTGCTTCCAATTCCACCTACTATTTGGAAGGATATCTCTATGGACTTTATTACCGGCTTACCCAAATCAGGAAATAAATCAGTCATAATGGTGGTTGTGGATCACCTTTCCAAGTATGCTCATTTTTGCGATCTTCAACACCCATTTACTGCATCCATGGTGGCTCAAATTTTCATGGACCATGTCTTCAAGCTTCATGGCATGCTGCACTCTATTGTTTCTGATCATGACCCAACTTTCACAAGAAATTTTTGGCAAGAACTGTTCAAGCTACAGGGCACCCAATTGCATCTCAGCACAGCTTATCATCCCCAGAGTGATGGTCAAACGAAAGTTGTCAACAAGTGTTTGGAAACATATCTGAGGTGTTTTTCCTCTGAAAAGAAAAATGAGTGGGCTCAATGGTTACCCCTAGTTGAATGGTGGTACAACACTTCCTACCATACAACTACATGCATGACTCCTTTTGAAGTGGTATATGGATAGAAGCCACCTTCAGTTCTCTCATACTTATTGGGTACCTCGAAGGTCCAGGTGGTTGACCAAACACTTACATTTCGAGAGGATATTCTCCGTACCCTCAAAGATAACTTGGTCATGGCACAAAATCGCATGAAGAAACAAGCAGATCAAGGTTGCTCTGAACGTCAATTTGCAGAAGGGGATTAGGTGTTTCTGCGACTGGAACCATACAAGCAAACTTTCCTTAAGGTCAAGCATTGTCAGAAGCTAGTGCCCAAATTTTATGGTCCTTATACAGTTCTCAAGCATCTGGGACAAGTCGCCTATCAGTTAGCTCTGCCCAGTCATTTGAAGCTACATCCTGTTTTTCATGTTTCATGCTTAAAGAAGGTGATTGGAACTAGGTGCCAAATTCAAACTAACCTTCTTGAGTTAGCTGAAGAAGGATCCATTTGGCTACAGCCAGAAGCAGTTTTGGACCAGCGTGAGAATCACCTACGTCAGAGAACCATCAAGGAAGTGCTAGTCTAGTCGAAAGATACAACTCCAGCAAATGCCACTTGGGAACCAACTACCATTCTACAACAGTTTCCACATCTCAAGCCTTGAGGACAAGGCTGTTTTTAAGGGGGCGGACATGTTAGGGTCCTAACCTGCACATAGGTAGAGCAATATATTCGGATGTAATAAAGGTCAATATTAATAAGGCCTTTCAATAAATAGAATAAGATGGATGTAAGAAGACCTAATAGAAGCTTCCACTTCAGGAAGGATCTTCCTCTAGATGTTTCTCTTGATAGACATATTTAGTATAAATAAGGGTCGAGGGTATGAAAACCCTAGCTTGTATATTATTGTAACAGAGCACTTCTCGATTGGATATTTCCCCCTCGAAGAGGCCCGTAAACATTTCTTTCTGAATCAAAGTGCTATTTGTGTTGTTGTTCTTATATCTTTTATGTGTTATTGTGGAGATTATGCTGGTTATATTACTGTTATTCTGCCATTTCTATCATTTTATTTCTGTTCCGCATACTTTTTATATCTGGTATATTATAGGTTTTTCCTAATTAAATAAATGAAAAAGGAATCTAATGAGGGTTTGGGAAACTAATCACTTGAAAACTCTATAAAAAGGATGGCAGAGGAGGATTATGGATCACATTTTTCTTGCGTAATGTTATGCTGCCAAAATTTTATCTTGACTGAGTTTCTCCTATGGGAGTTGGGATACCTAGCTTGGGTAACGAGTGGTAGATATAACTTGTGAGGAAATATGGGTGCTAGCATTCTCTGGTATTGTGTGCATGGCCCCTTTGCGGCTCGGGGGGATCAGGGGGAAGAAGAGTACCCTTAGCGTTGGATGGGAGGTACCGGTGAGGTCAGATCGATTGGCAAGCGGGAGCTAGATGGAGCACACATGGGACATCGACTTCAGGTCATTCACAATTAGCTACGGTACGCATGTGTATATTTGCAGTGAATAGTAGTGAAATTCCCTGTATATGCATCTCTCTAACGTCGAAAGAATGTGTGTATCATTGTGTTAAAAATTTATTTAATTTTCTATCCTAGCGAATATACGCATGTGTAATTTGGTTGAAAGGTAGTTAAATTATGTTTTTTCACCTTCAGTTAAGGTACTTCTATTGTGTTAAATTTTATGTTTTATTCAATGTATTACTATCCAGAGATTTCATTTTTTCCAGCGAATTAGTCTTGAAAAGCCCAACATTTTATGCTCAGAGATTTCATAGTTATCCCAACCTTATGCTCATTGTACCTATTGATTTTATTTCAAGTGGAGAACCCAAACTCTGAATGTAAATGACATCTCTGCATTTTTGGGGGGAGGACATCCACATGATTTTAGACTACTGATTTCTGTGTTTTTCTTGCTCTGTTGATTTTTAGTTTCGCCCATAAATCGTAATCTTCCCACAACAAGGTTAATAAGTAAATTCTGCGTTTTCCTTGCTTTGTTGCCTTCTAGTTTAGCCCAGAAATCGTAATCTTCCCACAACAAGGTTAATGAGTAACTTATGCATTTTCCTTGCTCTGTTGCCTTATAGTTTTGCCCAGAAATCATATTCTTCCCACCACATGACTAATACAGTACCTTTGTGTTTTCTAAGCTCTGTTGTCCTTTAAAATTCACCCAAGAGAATCACATCCTTCCTCCTCCAATTATTGTAGAAATATATGCAATTTAAAGAGGCCTTTTGCTCTACGTTTGGAGACCCAGGGCACTCTCACCTCTCTCTGTGCCTAGGAAAACATTTACATATAAGCTCAACATTTGCCTAAACAAAACAACAAATTTTATGATGGTCTTATTCTATGCAATTTTCCCTTATTCTCTGTGTGGTCCTTGGGTTATCCCTTGCGTTGGAAAACCCTTAAGTCGGCATTGTTGGCGCACAAATTCTCCCTTGCTTTTTAATTTCGACCTATCCATGTTTTTCAGACCACCTTTTTCTTACCCTGTTGCTACTCTAAATTGAGAATTATCTTCAATTTTTTTGGAGAATAAATTTTACTAAAAATCTATTTCAGATGAGTCTCCTTCCATAAAAATCATTGGTTAAGCTAATTGTCTAGTTAATCGATAACTCTGTGACATTTTTATTTATTTTAATCGTTTATTATTGGTGCCTATTCCAATAAAGTAAACATTTCTCAAGTAAATTATGAAGCTTTCATCACAACGATTTTGCGATTTAATCTCTAATAGCTCGAAGGTTTTTCTTCAATCGTCTATTTGTTTAATTAAATATTGGAAACTGTCCCTTACTTTAGTAACCATTTTCCCCAGTTTATTAGTTCAATTGAGATAGGAAGTGATGTATTGAAAGTAGTGAATGTTGATGAATGGTGAGACGATGTGCAAATGACATTTTTATTGTTTTAATGTGGGATGTGGTGATTATATTTGTAATTAAAGCAACCATCGTACCCTGTTATATTGTGAAATTATAATTTATATCAATTGATTATGAGTAACAGTTTTATTATTTTAACTGTTTAAGGCAGTAGTTTTTAGTGATTTAATTATGATTGGGGCCTTAGTTAATTATTGTTATGGAATTAGTTAGATTCATGTTTTTACATTAGTTTTATTAGTTATTTGGGATCATTTCTTTTTCTATTTTAATTGCCTTTACATAAGAAAAATAAATAAGGACATATTTAAATTATGAAGGTTGGCATTGGAACCCTTTTATGATAATTACAATTATTAATTCTAGTTGCCTTATTCTTCTGAATGTTTAAGGGATTGTCTTGAAAAGAAAGCAGGGAAGCATGGTTTATTTCTAAAAAGTAGGGATGTATTGTTAAGGGTTTATTTTAGTTGAACTTTATATAAGATGCTTCAAATGTGGCTATGGCACTAGCTAGATGGATGTGTGTCGTAGTATATCCTTATCGCGAGCCGTGAATAATGATATTTATGACTAAAAGTGACTCGATCGCTAGCACATTTTTGGAAACGTTAATGTGTGGTTGACACCATATTAGAACCCTTGCGCTATGAATTTAACTATAAATTATGTTGTGCCATGAATTTACTATGATTGTGATTGGTTGTGTCTTTAGATTGCTTGTGCCTTGTAGATGAAATGATTGATTAATTCGTGTTTTATTGCGCCAATAATATTGATGATGCCAAAATGGTTTTGAAATAGATTATTAATGAGCTGTTAATTAAAGTTTATGTATGATTGTCAACAATATTGATTACCCTCTCCCATGGTTAATTGATTTTAGGATTGACGTAATTAAGTCTTAGTCGATCATGGATGTTCATAGTACATGTGTCATTTTTATGTTGGTTGTTCCTGAATGATCTTTATTGTCTTTTAGCTTAGTCGTCTAGACCTATTGTGTCGGGTGGGATGCATACACCTCCTTGTTCCTCAAAACAATCACCATCCTTGAGACCTTAAATGGTCAAAATTGATGGGAACTTGGGCTTGAGTGTTGCTTATGTGTCTTGGAGATCCTAACCATTGCAGGGTAGGACAGGCGGGTAGTCATTTTTATTTTTCGTTTGATTGAATGTTGTATGTTACTTCCCACTGCATGATGTGCTAGTATGTTAGGTCATTATGTTCTTTTTGAGTGAATTTCATGTGTTGTGTTCGTCATCGAGTTGTGTTGATTCACTGTTGTCATTGCTACTTATTGCATAGATTTTTTATTTTTTACATATTGCATTGGTTATGCGTCGCATGTTTTTGTAATGACGGGGTTTTATACAAAATGCTCCATGATCATACAACAAACGTATGTAGAATAATACAAGAAAAAACACTCAACAACTCAACCTTTTTCCCAACTCTGAGACTCAAGCATAAAGCTATGAGAAATGGTGTATAAGAATGGAAAGAATGAAGAAGATGGAGATATATTTTCATTGATCAAGAGGATGGATATACATTCATGTATGTACACCCTTCTTCCTCTAATCCTTTTCCCTTATCCTATGAGAATACTCAGTATTGCACCCTTTGATGAAGCCTCTCTTCGTTTTTTAAGATGATATTTTCTAACTACTTGAGTAGTTAGGGTTTCTCCCTTCTAGAAATTCCATACAAGTTTCTTATTGAAACATTCCCTTTAATTAATTCCTGATTAATGAACTCACATCATTAATATAAGAATATTCCAAATGGGTCTTTTCCCTTTTTTATAATTTTTTTTAAAATAAACTTTATTTCAATATTTCAATATTTCAATTAATTTGTTTTTAAAAGAGGAGGATTGTAATTTAATTTTTTGGATAGGATATACAACCTTTCATCCATTTAAACCTATATGTGATATCCATCATCTTATATTTTCAACTATATAATTTTTGTCCAAATTTGACTCTTAGATCTCAGGATATCACCTTGTGAAGTTGAGGTGTTGGGCAAATTTATCAGCTAGGGATAAAAATGTTATTGAATGATATTTTAATTTTTTAGAATTTTTTTGCAAATTTCATCTCTCAATATCTGTCCTATCATCTTCTACATCAAAATATCTTTCCAACGGTATAAATTTTGATGCAAATAGAGGTCAAGAGATCAATATATAGCCTTTGCAAGATCGTGACTGAGCCATCGTCGATCAAGTTTGATGGGTAAATGTGGGCCCTTGATTTAATTTCGACCTCCTTTGTTGAATTTAGACTTTTATTCAATATTCTTATCCCACATATATGATAACAAAAGAGTCTTAGTGGTATATAATGTTAAGTGTAACATACACTTGACAAGAAATAAAGAAGAGAGGAGATTATGGAGCTTGGAGGATTTGACCCTTGGAAAATTGTTGGATATAATAATAATTTTTGCATGCCCAGTCAAGAACCAATATGCCCAGTCAGCAATGATGAGTTACCCAACTAGATTTTTCTACATGTCATCACTCGATAGGCCAATAGTCTGCCAATAAGAATCTTCCATATGTTATACAATAAAATCATGCCATGTGTCACTTCTTGTATATTGGCACATGTCTCCATTAATTAGTTTCCATGTGGCACCATCCATTTAATTTCCATGTGGATATATCTAATTGGTTAATAAAGTGCCATGTGTCACTTGGAGATGTTCCTCATAGAACTTAGGATATGAAAAATATTATTAAAATAATATGGCGGGTTTGCTGAATGCAAAGGTAGGTGAGGAAATCACGACAGATCCGTGGTAATACATAGTAAGAAATGAGTGTGATAAATTCTAAGTGTAGGTGAAGTGGAGAGGAGAGGTAAATATTAGTAAAAGAAGTTTTAAAATATTCTAAGTCTTGAAAATTGGTCAGACGGACTTGCATATAACATATGAAATAAATATCACCAACCCTCACCAACCTGCCAACCCGTGAACCCGCAGTAACTCGTATATATTTGGCTAAGTGTTGGAGGAGTTGTATAGTAAAGAGTATTAAAAAGAGTTGCGTGCATTATGAAGGTGGCATAATTCAAAGTGCATTGTGAGGGTAGCGAAGATCAAATATACTCTTAATAAATATCACCAACCCGCCAACCAATGGTAAGCCATAGTAAATGAGACTAAGTCTAGAAAGTATATAATGGATCACGTGAAATATGGAAAATATGAAAAATGAAAGAAATATATGGGAAATAAAAGAAATTATGTGAAATTTGGGAAAAGAAAAAAAAGAAAAGGAAAGAAATGGAAAAATGGGATAATGAAAATGGAGAGGAAAATAAAAAGAAATGGGAAAATAAAGGAAAAGGGAAATGAATGTGAACGTGGAAAGGAATAAGGAAAAATGGTTAAGTGTGGAAAATGGTAAGGGGAGTATGAAAGTAATGAGACAATGAGAAAAATGACTAAGTATAAAATGAGAGAATGAGTAGAGGTGAAGGGAAAGGGGAGGAGAGAACATGTCACTTAGAACATTTTTCATATTTCTTCTTATAATAACTCCATTGGACTTCTAGAAAAAAGTATGCATAGCTTGGTAATGTAGACTCGGATTTTGATTTGGTGAAATGCATTGAGAAGATGATACCGAGGGCTATGCAATGAACATACAATAGTTCAAAAATATTCATCTTCCAATATCATTTTTTGTTTTTATTAATCCAAGAGTGGGGAAATATATATGACCAAATTTTGTTCAACAACTAGCTCCAACTGTGGGACAATGACCCCCTGTGGGTTGCTGAGAACACCACAATCTCAAGACTAGACTCCTTCTCCATTGGGATATGGATTCATATTCAAAATGAACTCATATAATTCTTCATCTTTCATGGATTTATCTTCAAAATTCAATATAAATACTTCCTTATTGTGTAAAACTTGAACTGAGAAATAAGCTATGTACAAGAAGATCTACCTACCCTATCCTACTTGAAAGAAAGAGGAACCTTAGGTATATGTAGATTTCCAATGGAGACATTCAAGCATTGGTTTTATTTATGGAATGAACTCCAAAATTCTGATATATGTTTGGACTTGTACCAATGAGTCAGGGGCACTCTCAATATGTACTGGAGAAAAATTATACCAAGTATGGTGAATATTTGATTGCGTTGTTTGGCCAACAATGCTCTGGAACCATAATTCAATGAAATCAATTCTTTGTTGCTTAAGAATACTTTTTTATTTGATTAGCTGAGGATTTTTCAACATAAGAATACATTCATCCTTTTCCTTATTTCCAACCATTTCCAAGGTTCTTAATTTATCAAAAATATCTTGAAAATACTCTTGTTTCTTGTAAAGGTGATCTTGCTCATCATTCTTCTCAAGATTCATTTCTTCCATCAATTCTTCTTGTTGCAAGTTCTCTTGTGATGTTTCATCATCTATTACAAGGATGAAATCTTCTTATGTATTTGGTGGAGGCTCATGAATTTCATTCTCAAGTTTTCTTCTTGAAATATCTTCATATGGAGTATATAGGAGGTTGGAATTTTCTTCTTATAATTTGGAATTTTCATCTTCGCCTTCAACAACATGACTTGACTTAAAAATTTCATCCACTCTTTGATTAGATTCTTCTTCAAAATTTACCATTTCATTATCTTGCTTACACATGGGAGAGGATGGGTGGGAAACAACATTTAAAACATCAACAAAAACATATGAATGCACTTTTGGGATGAACATTTTTGCAAATGAATCTTCTAACACATCCCAACTAGTAATGAAGTTAGGCATTAATGAACTATACCATTCAATAGAATTCCCTCATAGAGTTTGTAAGAAGAATATACATGTAACATTGTCTTCATTGAGTTTGAAATCATAACATGTACCTTTAAAACTAATCAAGTGTTTCTCTGCATATTCTGAAGCATCCCCAAAGAATATAGAAAAAATTTCCATAGGAATATTGGGCATTTGAAAGTCTATTTCTAGTAGATTTAAAGGGGTATTATGAAATCACTTCCTTCTTTGAGTATTTATCCCTTTTGCTAAGTCTTGTAAAGCCATTGATGGTCTTGATGATGAATATAAAAAAACATTATGACATGAATGAAACCCTTCATTTTGAATTTTTTCAATGGAGTTGCTAGGGCGTTCATTCTCCCGAATCTTTGGTGCTTCTTGTTTCTTTTTGAAATTACAAAAAAGGTGAGGCATGCTTGAAATAAGAATTTTTTTTCTTGAATCTTCTTCTCTAAACTTTAATACATGGATATTTTTAGCTCCTCAAATATCTTGAATATAAATTGTTCCCCAGTATGGTCGCCAAAAATGTTGATTCTTGAATCCACCATGACCGAAACAGAAACCTCATGAGGAAATTAGTCCCCCTTCATTTTTAAAGAGGTGGTCCTCCTCTTTAGATAAAAGATATATATTTGAATATATTGGATCACGGAGAGTGCTAGGAATCAAACCCCAAATATTTATTGCTTGGATTTATATGAAAATGGTTCTTCAATAACCCAATATAATATTTATGTGCAACAAAAGTCTTTTTACAATAAGAAAATATTGAAGGAGGGCTTCAACATCAGAATTAAATTGTGATCAAAATCACACACAATATTCTTAATCATATATAAGCACATATATATCTTCGTCATGATAAATATGAGAGAATGATTTGATCATATCAAAGAATTTTAATAGAGTACTACAATTAGTAAGAAAAGAGAAATTGATAGGTCAACCTCAAAGATCTCATACTTAAAAATCAAAGTTACAAGATAAAATTAATATCAACCCTTTAATTAATTCCTCATTATTTAAATAACATCATTAATATAAGCATATTCCAAAAGGGTCTTTTCCCTTTTTTATAATCCACCATGACCGAAACAGAAACCTCATGAGGAAATTAGTCCCCCTTCATTTTTAAAGAGGTGGTCCTCCTCTTTAGATAAAAGATATATATTTGAATATATTGGATCACGGAGAGTGCTAGGAATCAAACCCCAAATATTTATTGCTTGGATTTATATGAAAATGGTTCTTCAATAACCCAATATAATATTTATGTGCAACAAAAGTCTTTTTACAATAAGAAAATATTGAAGGAGGGCTTCAACATCAGAATTAAATTGTGATCAAAATCACACACAATATTCTTAATCATATATAAGCACATATATATCTTCGTCATGATAAATATGAGAGAATGATTTGATCATATCAAAGAATTTTAATAGAGTACTACAATTAGTAAGAAAAGAGAAATTGATAGGTCAACCTCAAAGATCTCATACTTAAAAATCAAAGTTACAAGATAAAATTAATATCAACCCTTTAATTAATTCCTCATTATTTAAATAACATCATTAATATAAGCATATTCCAAAAGGGTCTTTTCCCTTTTTTATAAAAGTTTTTAAAATAAACTTTTATTTCAAAATTTTAATTAATTTATTTTTAAAAGAGGATTGCAATTTACCTTTTTGGGTAGGATATACAACCTTTCATCCATTTAAACCAATTCATATGTGATCTCCATCATTTATATTTACAATATATAAGTATTTTCCAAATCTGACTCCCGGATCTCAAGATATGACCTTGTGAAGTCAAGGTGTTAAGCAAATTTATTAGCTAGGCATAAAAATGTTACTAAATGATATTTTAGTTTTTCAGAAATTTTTTGAAACTTTCATCTCTCAAGAACTATCCCATCATATTATACATCAAAATACCTTTCCAATGGTATAACATTTGTTGCAAACAAAGGTTGGTAGCTCAATATATAGCCTTTCCAAGATCATGATTCAACCACTTTTGATCAAGTTTGATGGGTAAATGTGGGCCCTTGATTTAATTCTGGCATCCTTTGTTGAATTTCGAATTTTATTCAATATTATTATCCCACTTATATGAGAATAAATGATTCTTAGTGGTATATAATGTTAAGTGTAACATACACTTGACAAGAAATAAAGAGGAGAGGGGATTGTGGAGCTTGGAGGATTCAACCCTTGGAAAATTGTTGAATATAATAATATTTTTTGCATGCCTAGTCAACCACCAATCTTCCCAATCAACAATGATGATTCAACCAACAATATTTTTTGACATGTCATCACTCGATAGGCCAACAATCTGCCAATAAGAATCTTCCACATGTCATCCAATAAAATCATGCTATGTGTCACTTCTTATATGATGCCACACGTCTCCATTAATTAGTTTCCACATGGTACCATCCATTTAAGTGCCATGTGGATATATCTAATTTGTTAATAAAGTTCCATGTGTCACTTGGAGATGTTCCTCATAGAAAAAAATATTATTAAGATAATATGGCAGGTTCGGGGGTTTACATGAATGCAAAGATAAGTGAGGAAATCATCATAGACCCGCGGTAATACATAGTAAGAAATGAGTGTGAAAAATTATAAGTGTAGGTGAAGTGAAGAGGAGAGGTAAATAGTATTAAAAGAAGTTGTAAAAGATTCTAAGTCTTGAGAATCGGTCAGACGGACTTGCATATAACATATGAAATAAATATTACCAACCCTCGCCAACCCAGGAACCCTTGCATATAACATATGAAATAAATATCGCCAATCCTCACCAACCTAGGAACCATGAACCTGCGATAACTCATAAATATTTGGCTAAGGAGTTACATAGTAAAGAGTAGTAAAAAGAGTTGTGTGCATTATGAAGGTGGTGGAAGTCAAAGTGCAATGTGAGGGTAGCGGAGATAAAACATACTCTTAAGAAATATTTCCAATATGCAGTAAGCCATAGTAAATAAGACTAAGTCTCGAAAGTATATAATGGATCACGTTAAATATGGAAAATATAAAAAATGAAAAGAAATATATAGGAAATAAAACGAATTACGTGAAATTTGGGAAAATAAAAAAGGGAAAAGGAAAGAAATGAAAAAATGAGATAATGAAAATGGAAAGGAAAATAAAGGAAAAGGGAAATGAATGTGAACATGGAAAGGAATAAAGAAAAATGGTTAAGTGTGTAAAATGATAAGGGGAATATGAAAATAATGAGACAATGGGAAAAATTACTAAGTATATAATGAGGGAATGAGTAGAGGTGAAGGGAAAGGGGAGGAGAGAACATGTCACTTAGAACATTTTTCATATTTCTTCTTGTAATATCACCATTAGACTTCTCGAAAGAAGTATGTGTATCTAGGTCATGGAGACTTAGATTTTGATTCTACGAAATACATGGTGATGATGATACTGAGGGATATGCAATGAACATCTAATAGTCCAAAAATATTCATCTTCGAATATCATTTTTTTTTATTAATCCAAGAGCGTGAAAATATAGATGACCAAATTTTGGTCAACGATGTCTCTCTCCAATATTGAATGTTAGAAGTGCCACAATTAGGTCACATAGCTTGAAATTGTAGAAGCATGATAAATTCTCCCATGAAGGAAAAAATTGATGTCAGATACAGGAAGGTTTGGAGAAGAAATGAAAAATAAGAAGAGAAGGTGAATGAAAAATAGGTCTGAGAGATTGTACTCACAAGATTTGTAGCAGTTCAGGATCATGATGAATATATAGGGAAAAATGAATATGTTAGAATCTAGGAAGAGCATGAAGAGGAAGATGTCAAAATTTAGGAAGAGGATGAAACAGATGTCAGAATTCAAGAAGAGGATGAAAAGGAAAATGTCTCCACAGATGAAGAGGAATATTACTCTGAATCAGAGTGGGTATTTTTTTGAGCCATTTGACTTGGAGACTCCCAATAAATATGAATATTGAAGAGGGAGAGTATAATAAGTAGCTCTACATATCATAGAACTATCTTGCGAGTAGTATGAATTGTTTGCAGATTATGGGAAGGCAGTTTCAGAGTGGTTTTATGACAGAAGTGAAAAATTTGTTCTGACAGTTTGATTGTTTGAGGAGCAACTTCCATGTATCAATTGACAGTTACAAAGAATATCATTGGCACACCTTTTAGGAAGAGGTTCATGATTGTGTATAATATTCCAAGAAGTGATATATGAACTTGAAGATGTGTTAAAACATAGAGAAAACCAATGGACATAATTGGGTCAGTTTGAAGAGCAGGAATATGTTGTAATCCATTGCAGCAGATGGGTTAGCATTGTGTAGTAGAGTCATGGACAATTCTTATGACATATGGACAGATATGGATTCATGAGACATTTGACAGGTCTATAAATATATATGATAGTGGATGAAATCATATTTATAGGTGGAATCAATTAGTCATAGGAAGGAAAGTAGTGAAAGGCACAAACAAACTGGGGAAGAGAAATTGTCAACATAAGCTACATCATCAGAAGGAATTTGTTGAATGATATGATAATTAATGTGAACTTGACAATCTATGAAGACTTGAAGTCAAGTAACTTTGAATGGTTTTTATATATGTCAGTGAGTTACAAGAGGAGGCAACAATGGACAAGCATCCTTGGAAGAGAGGAAAGAAAGTATATACAAGAATCCCCACATTGATCTACACGACATCTTGCAAAAAATTCAAGAGAGAAATCATTAGAGAAAGAAGCATGAAGATAGGGGGAGACATATTAACAGGGGGAGTTACCCTTTTTCCCATGATGTAAAAGGGGGAGAAAGAGAAGTATAAGAAGCATGAAGATAGAAGGAGAATCTCCAAGGAGAAATACCCTTTTCCATTAAATTCAAAGGGGGGCGAAACATGAGGAGAAAAAATTCAGAAGATATAGATGAGGAGAAATGGTCATAGGGTGAGTATAAGAGTTGAAGTATGAGTGTTTCCATAAATTCCAAAGGGGGATATTGTTGGATAGTTGGCTGATATTGATGTTGTTGGATATTTGGTTGTAATTGATGTCAACATAAGCCACGAAGAATGGTTAAGAATCCCCTAAATGGTTTCAACAAGAAGTTAAAATTAATTAATTAAGGGTAAAATAGTTATAACAGGTCAGAACTAAAGTTAAGGAAAGAATTCATTTGGAAAAGTATACATACACTTCAAGAATCCTCTCATTTGGATAAGAAAGTTTATTAAATATCTATCAAGAGAGAAAGTGATCTATTGGTTAATATGGGACGACAAAAATGAGGTAGCAAAGGAGAGAGAAGGAGGAAATTTTAGGATTACAGATGTGCGAGGGTTTTTCTGAGAAACCCTAGTTTGGATGACTCCCATAGTTCAAACTATTGGTGTCCCACGAGGCACCCCCACAGGTTAGTTAGTTCCCATCATTGGAGGCCCTGTGTGAGCATAGTATTCATCCAATGAGGCTAAGACAAAGTTGAGGAATGATACTTGTACCGGGTTGTTTAGTCCCATAAAGGTATGTTTGTCTGAGATTTGATACAACATGGTGATTACATGTTTAAAGGTATGTTTATATGAATTTTTTTAGGTTTACATGTTGGTGATATAGATGGATATTGGTGGCCACCCACCTTTTCCAACTGGCTCAAAATAGTTTTATGACAATTTTGGCAATTTACTATTTTTAGTAGTTTTAACTTCTGGGGCCATTTTGAGGGCCTAAATGAAGTTTTTCAGGATCGATCTCCTCAATGATATCCAAAGGAATAATTGATCCCCCAAAATGAATCTCCTTGACGATAAATTTCCAACGAGATATCACACGCCTAAAACGAAGATCGTATGCAAAAGTTACGACCTCAAGAAGTTGATGTACTAACTTACCCAAATAGAGCCCACATGACTTTTGGCATTTCATCTCCTAGGGTTAGGTTTTTGGATGTCTAGGGTTTTTGGCATTCTTTATTATTGTAAAAATTCCTTCAGAGACTCATTGTAACCTTCTTCTTGCGAATGCGCGCTGTCGTCACATCTCTTCTCAGAGATAAGCCGCCACCATTCCAGCAAGCTTGTTTTCGTTGCATTTTACAATTTCATCTTATTTCGTTATTGAATAGAAAACTAGTTTTACTGTATCTCTGTTATTTTGTGTTAAACACCTATTAGTTATCTCTATTCATTTCATTCTTCTCATAAAATCTGGATCAGTGGTATCAGAGCAGTTTGCTCCTTGTCGTCTTAATGCATGTCCCCAACGAGGTCGGAGTACAAAGAGTTGGGTTTTGAGCTTGTTTCTCTTGAGGAAAGAAGCTCTCGCACGCCCAAGCGACCTCCCATGGAAAGAGAAAAGAAAGATGATAGGACAGGAGATCCTTTCAAAATGTTGATTGAGGAATCCCACGCAACAGAGGAATGAGATGATGGATAGTTTCACGCAAATCCTTCAACGACTACTAATAGGTGACAAATCTTCTTCGAACGGAGGCGCTGCCCCCTTCAAGGTACAAATAAACTTCGATATTCCTATATTTGAAGGTCAGATAGACGCAGATGTTGTAGAAAAGTGGTTGAATCTACTAGAAGGGTATTTTTCTACCCATAACTTTTTGAATAAAGAAAATATTACTTTTGCGCTCCTCAAAGTCGTTCCCCATGTCAAATATTGGTGGGAAACTTTCTATGAGCAAAAGGAAATAGAGGAAACCTCATTATTTTCAGTCACGGCCACCTGGGAATCCTTTAGGGATGCTATTAAGGAACAATACTACCCTGTCGAAAGTTATGACGACCTGTATACCAAATGGACCATACTGCGGCAAGAAAGAAACCAAGAAGTGTTGGATTTCACAAATATCTTCCATACCTTGCACACCAAGTTGGGTATCAAAGATTCAGAGTAACATCTAGTGCTCAAGTATCACGGTTCTTTGCATAGATACATCCAGTCTGAAATGGAATTTCTGGACATCTCATCCTTGGGCGTGGCCTACCGATATGCTGTCAAAATCAAGTAGAAGCTCAAACAAAAGACACGACAATTTGGGCCTGGGAACCCCTCACAACAAAATCCAGGAAAGGGTGGTCCCAAACCACCGAACAAAGGACAGAGCAAATATGGATAGTATCAGGACAACCAGTCCAAGCCACAAGCAAAGAAGGACACCAGAAAGACAAAGAAAGATACCGGGAAGTGGTGCGACTTCCATAAGAGCTCTTGGCATAACACTACTGACTGCCGCTCAAAGCAGTTCTTGGTGGCCAAAGTGAAAGCCTATGAATCAGATGCAGACTATGACTCTGAGCTAGAACTAGAAAGGGGAATATGGATCATTGATGCAGAACCCAGTGCCACCATTTCTACCACCAAGCTCCAGCCTGGTGAACCAGACGAGCTAGAAGAAGGAGAGCGCCTCTTCCATTCACATATGTGGGTAAAAGGCACCCCACTGCACTTCATCGTTGATAGCGGTAGCCGGAAGAACCTCATCTCAGCAGAGGTCATCAAGTGATTGGATCTGCCAACAATGCTTCACCCACAACCGTACACCATTGGATGGCTCCGCCAAGGAAGCGATCTCCATGTCAGCTAACAGTGTCGACTGTCGTACGACATCAAGCCCTTCAAAGATGAGGTATTGTGTGATGTTGCTCCTCTCGAAGTTTGTGATGTTATTTTGGGCCAACCTTATTTATGGAAACATCATGATGTATATGATTCTAGGCCTCGTAGTGTTATTATTACTTTGAATAGGAAATTGTACAGGATACCCGAGGTAGTCCCACCTAGTGCTATTTCCTTGATATTTGCTAAGAAATGCAGGAAGGTCATCTCTTAGACGGGGAAGTTTGTCTTCTTCATGATTTTCTCTCAGAATAAGTGAAATATCACAGCCAAATCCAGGGTCTCTGCGGCCGACCTCTCCACACAGCAGAAGCAAGTAGATAAGGTCGTGGAAGAATACTCAGATACCTTCTCCTCACCTACAGGGGTACCTCTTCACTTCCAGGTCAAGCACCCCATCAATCTGACCCCTGGTGCACTGCTACCCAATGGGCCAGCCTATCATCACTCTTTGTTAGAGAATGAGGAGATCAAGCAGCAGATCCAAGAACTACTCCATAAGGGGCACATTCGCCCTAGCTCATCACCTTGTGGGATCCCAATCGTGCTGGTATAGAAGAAATATGGAACCTAACGACTCTGTATTGATTACCGGGATTTGAATAAAATCACAGTTAGAAACCGGTACCCGATTCCCTGAATCGATGACCTCCTTGATCAACTCACGTGGGCCAAATACTTCAGTAATATTGATCTAAAGTCTGGCTACCACCAGGTCCCGATAGAACAAACAAATGTATGGAAGACCGCCTTCAAGTCAAAGGAAGGCCTTTTTGAATGGTTGGTCATGCCCTTTGGTTTGACAAATGCTCCAGCCACTTTCATGAGGATGATGGAAGATATCCTGCGACCATTTACCAATACTTTTGTAGTGGTGTATCTGGATGACATTCTAATTTACAGCAAGACTTGGGCCGAACACTTGCAGCATATTCGGCAGGTTCTGCACACCTTGCAGTAGCACAAGCTATACACCAACTTGGAAAAATGCTCCTTTGGCATGGATAAGGTCCATTACCTAGGCTACATCATTGATCAGCATGGCGTACATGTGGATCTAGCCAAGATCCAAGTCATACGTGACTGGCCAGCCCCAACAACACTCACTGAGCTTCGGAGCTTCTTGGGCCTTGCCAATTTCTACCGCAGGTTCGTGTTGGGTTTCTCCCATATTGCATGGGCCCTCAGCCAAATAAACAGAGGTGGGGGTAAGGAAAAATTTGCATGGGGCCAGTCCCAACAATAAGCGTTCGATGATTTGAAGCAGCGCTTGTGCTCAGCCCCAGTACTTTCACTACCAGACCTGCAACATCCTTTTAAGATCAAGAAAGATGCTTCAGACTATGTTGTGGGCACCATTCTCACTCAGCATGACCACCCCGTGGCCTATCATAGTGAGACACTGTCAGATACTGTCCGTAAGTACCCTAGTTACGACAAAGAAATGTAATCCATTGTGTAAGCATGCCTCTAGTGGAGACATTACATTCTTGGGAAGGAGATAGTCATCCACACTGATCATAATCCACTACAGTTCATGTAGACACAGGGAAAATTGTAGAATGACCGCCATCAAAAGTGGTCGACATACTTGCAGCAATTCCACCTCAACATCAAGTATAAAACAGGAAGCACCAATCGCGTTGTTGATTGCCTCAACAAACCGCCAGTTGTGGCACTCACCATGGTGCTAGACTCTTGTGGCCATGAGACATATGGATGGCCCCAACTCTATGAGACAGACCCTGACTTCACCATCACCTACTTAATGTTGGGTGCAAACGCAGTTGTTGATAATTTACATCTTCAGGATGGATTGCTGTGTCGTTTGGGCCATATTTGTGTTCCATCAAATGAGCAAGTGAATCTGATCTGAAAATCCCACTACAGTCGAGTGGCAGGACACTTTGACATTGAAAATATAGTGGCAATGCTACAGAAACATTTCTATTGGCTGAAACTTCGACAGGAGGTCAACAAGTATATCAGGTCTTGCACTGCCTGCACTATTTCCAAACCGACCACTAAGAAACAGGGCCTGTACACCCCTCTTCCTACTCCTGACAGGCCATGGGAATCCATCTCAATGGACTACATGTCGGGCCTCCCATCCACCAAGCGGGGAAATGACTTTGTTTTTGTGGTTGTTGATCGCTTTTCTAAGATGGCGATTCTGGTTGCCTGTAAGAAGAGCATTACAGCAGAGGCCACTAATAAGCTCTTCTTTGAACGAGTCTGGGTACATTTTGGAATCCCACAAACCATTGTCTCAGATCAGGATAGTTGATTTTTTAGCACATTTTGGTTGAGCCTCTGGTCATTGCTGGACACCAAGCTCACCAAATCCACGGCCTTCCAACCCCAAACAGATGGCCAAACTGAGGTTGTAAATCAAATGATTGTGCATATCCTTCGCATGTATAATTCAAAGCACCCTCTCACATGGGATGAGAGCCTTCCCTATGTCCAGCATAGCTACAACCAATCCCTGCATAGCTCAACCGACCACAACCCCTTTCAAGTGGGGTTGGGATTCCAACCATTGGGACCCATAGATGTTGCACTTCCCCTTGCACTCACCTCGACCGATTCATCTCCTACTCCATCTAAAGCTGAAAAATCCACCCGATTCATTGAGTGGATCCAGCACATCTACCAACAGGTTCAAGATATCCTACAGAAGTCCAATGACAAGTACAAACAATGCCATGATCAACATTGGGTGTCGCATAAGTTTCAGGTGGGCGACAAAGTTTGGTTGCTCTTGCAGAAAGAACGCCTTACAGGACCCCATTGGAACCTTTTCCCACTCTGTTATGGGCCGTACACTATCACCAAGGCCATGGGGGATAATTATTTTGAGCTCAACATTCCTTCTTTCCTTGGTCTACACCCAGTGTTCAACGTGGATCTCCTTCGCCCTTATTTCCCACCATTATTGGAAACCTCAGAAGTAGCAGAACAACTGACACCAACATAGCTCAACCCCAACTTCCTACAGCAGGAATCCAATGATCAAATTGTGGACAGACAAATCAAGGGCACTCGATAACAAAGGATCCAACTTTATCGAGTCATCAAAGCAGGGCAGCTCCTGCACCAAGGCAAGTGGCTCACCCGTGGCCAAATTTAGCAGAAATTTCCTCATCTGATGGGGGACCTCAATGCAATGGAAACCATTGCTTCCTAAGGAGGGAGGATTGATCCAGATGGATATCGGTGGCCACCCACCTTTTCCAACTGGCTCAAAACAGTTTTCTGACAATTTTGCAATTTACTATTTTTAGCAGTTTTAACTTCCGGGGCCATTTTGAGGGCCTAAATGAAGGTTTTTCAGGATTGAGCTTCTCAATGATATCCAAAGGAATAATTGAACCCCAAAAATGAATCTCCTCGATGATACCTTTCCAACAGGCTATCACACGCCTAAAACAGAGATCATATGCAAAAGTTACGACCCCGGGAAGTTGATGTACTAACTTACCCAAACGGGGCCCACATGACTTTTGGCGTTTCATCTCCTAGGGTTAGGTTTTTGGATGTATAGGGTTTTTGGAATTCTTTCTTATTGTAAAAATTCCTTCAGAGCCTCATTGTAACCTTCTTCTTGCGAATTCCTTCTTCCGTCACATCTCTTCTCAGAGATAAGCCACCACCATTTCAACAAGCTTGTTTCCGCTACATTTTACAGTTTCAACTTATTTCGTTATTGAATAGAAAACCAATTTTACTGTATCTCTGTTATTTTGTGCTAAGAACCTGTTAATAATCTGTATTCATTTCGTTCTGCTCATAAAATCTGGATAATTTGGTGAATTTATGGTGCATTCTTGAGGCATGTCTTTTGTATCTTGTTGAGACATTAGTACATGATTAAGGCACATATTATGTGCATGGTGTGAGGCATATATTTGGTATTTGTAGGAGGTACATTTCTTGGTGATATTGATGCATGTTTGAGGCACTTCTTGATGAGGTTATGGCACATGTTTGAGGTACATGCATTGGATTTTATGGTACATGCTTGAGGAATGTCTTGGGGATGTTGTTACATGTTGAGAAATGTCTTGGTGATGTCATGGTACATTGATTAGAAGCATATCTTGGTTATCTTGGTATCTGGTTTCTATATGTCATGGTAATGTTATCACAATATTGAGGTGCTTCATTGATGATATCCTATTTTATATGGTGTATGGAATTATTGAGACATATCATGAGTGATATGGTATATGGATGAATCACATATCATACTACATGGTTTACAATATATCTTGGTACATGCATGGTATGGTATTGGTTGTGGTACATGGTTGATGTACAT
This sequence comes from Picea engelmannii, assembly GCA_009831015.1. NCBI lineage: Eukaryota > Viridiplantae > Streptophyta > Pinopsida > Pinales > Pinaceae > Picea > Picea engelmannii. The sequence goes on along the minus strand of ML780229.1, from coordinate 617,875 downwards.
GGTATGGTACATGTTACGATACATGGTTGATTGACATAGTATGGTGATGGTTTTGGTATACATGTGAGTGGATATAGTTATAGTTGGTTGATGATGATATATTAGTGATAGTGATAGTGACAATGATGGTGACAGGGACATAGGCAGATTAGATGATTGGTTCATCATCAGTTTCAGTTTGATGCGATAGTGACAGTGATAGGTTGGATGACATGTTGATTACAATTTGATGAGACAATGACAGTAACATTATTAGTGGTAGTGATAGGTTGATTCTACACTTATATTTCATGGTGGTAGGACAGGGAAAGGAAAGGAGGTTATAGCATCCTTCCGGTTGGTTTCGTAGAACTCAATGAGTTGGAGATTCCTTTAGGTTTGAGCCATAAAACACAGGGAGTTGGAGATTCCTTTAGGTCGGAGCCATAAAACATAGGGAGTTGGAGATTCCTTTAGGTCAGAGCCTGTAAACTAGGGGCTTAGATCCTCCTTCCAGTTGTAGCTGGAGAATTCAGGGAGTTTTCTCTTCCTTCAGGTTGGATCTTGTAAATAGGGGGTTATAGAATTTGGAAGTTGGTGCTTCCTATGAAAGTATTATTGATATATATAATGAAGCATTATGTGGTTTTATCCTGTTTGAGTTTCCACACAAATTATGTTGTATTGGGTATCTGTGGTTGTTTATTATGCATTGATAAATGATACTATTTATGATTCAATGATATAGTGAATGGATAAGTGATAAACTATTGAATATTGATAATAAGGTTGAAGTTTACATATTGTGATTGAAAGTAGTAAAAAGTGCTCATACTGATTCACCCCCCCCCCCTCTTAGTATTCCAACAGTTAATGAATGACATATTCATAAGTTATCTATATACGTTTTCTGTGCATTATTGGATAACATACTTATCTATTCTAAGTATGAGAAAGAGAATGAACATCACTCGAGGTTGGTGGTGCAGTTTCTAAGGGAAGATTATATGTATGGAAAGATAAGAAAGTGTTATTTTTACAAAAAACAAATCCATTATTTGGGACACATTATTTCAGAGGAAGGTATAGTAGTATATCTATATAATATTGAATCCATTAGAGGATGGAAAATGCTAATGATTGTTTCAAGATTTATATATTTCATGGGATTAGCCAGATATTATAGGGTATTTATAGCAGTATTATCTAAAATTGTTCATCCCATCACTTATTTACAAAGGAAGGGAATTAAGTTTGAATGAACAATAGAGTGTGAAGAAAATTTTAAGTTTTGGAAGAATTAATTACTAGTGCATCTATTTTGAACATTGCTAACCCAAATAATAATTTTGTGGTATGCACAGATGCATGTAAGGAAGGACTTGATGGATTACTCACTCAAAATGGACATGCTATTATTTACGAGTCTATAAATATTAAAGAACATGAGAGGAATTATTCTACACATGATTTGAAGCCTGCTACCATAGTTCATGCATTGAATATGTGGAGGAATTACTTAATGGGAATAAATTGGAATTAAGGACATACCACAGTGTTGTGAAATGCCTTTTTGAGAAATCAACTTTAAATTCTAGGTAGACAAGATGGCTGAAATTTTTAAGTGATTATGACTTTGAAATCAAGCATATCAAAGGAAAAGAAAGTAAATTTGTTGATGCACTCAACCGAAGAGTACATATCATGAATTCTACATCCATTAGTATGCATAGTTCATATTTAAAGAGCATAATTTTATATGTTTATATTACAAAACAACATTACCTATGGGTAAAATAAATATTACAACAAGAAAATGCACAACATAAATTTAAAGAATATAAGATGAAAGAAGATGGAGTACTTATGCATACAAACATTATTTATGTTCCTAGTTCTAGAGAACTTAGGAATTTGGTATTAAAAGAAATGCATAATGTTCCATATGTCAGACATCTCAGTTACCATAAAACAATTGTAGCAATAAGAAGACATTACTTTTGGCTAGGGATGAAGAAGGATGTTTTTTATTACATTATCATATGTATGGGATGTCAGAGAGTGAAAGTTGAGCATAGATACCCAACATGTTCACTACATTCATTGCCAATTCCAAAAAATAAATGGGAAGTGGTAACCATTGATTTTATTACAAAATTTCCCAGGGCAACAAAGAAACATGATTCAATAATGTTAGTGGTGGATAAATTGACAAAGGTTGTTCATTTTGTTCTTGTAAAATTGACTCATACAATATCTAATATTGCATAAATTTGCATGAGTAAAATTGCTAGGTTGCATGGAATACCTAAGGTAGTTGTTTCAAATAGATATACAAAGTTTACTTCAAACTTTTGTAGAGAATTATTTAAATGATTTGGTAGAAATTGTAATTTTACCACAACATACCATTCACAGTTAGATGAGAATACAAAGAGAGTCAACCAAGTGATTGAAGACATGTTGAAAATGTATGTGATGGATAAGCCATCTAAGTGAAAAGATTACTGAAATTTGGTTGAGTTTACTTATAATAATGGGCATCAATATTCATTGAAAATGATCCCATTTAAATATTTTTATTGTAGAAAATGCAATACTCCAGTGAGTTGGGATAACCCAACATATAGAGTAGTACTTGGGATGGAATTTATCAAGAATATGGAAGAACAAATGGTTAAAATTAAGCACAATTTGAAAGAAACACCAGATAGATAGAGGCGTTATGAAGATAAGAGCCAGACAACTAGAGATATTAAAGTGGGAGAGCATATTCTTTTGAAAGTGAATCCCAAGAAGAGATCATTAAAGTTGGAAAGTTGTACCAATATAGCAACTGTATTTTGTGGTCTATTTGAGATACTGGATAAAATATGGCTAGTTACATACATCCTTGCATTTCCTTCCTCCATGAATGTGCATAATGTATTTCATGTCTGTTTTTTGAAAAAGTATGTGCATGATACTAACCATGTTATTGATTAGAATTTGATTTAGGTGGATCCATAAGGATACTTTCAAGTCCAACTAGTTCACATACTAAATAGGAAGTTCAAAGTGCTATGAAATTGAGCCATATGATTGGTAAAGGTTCAATGAACATGTTATGGTCCTAAAGATTTTACTTGGAAGCATGAATATGCCATGTGGGAAGAGTAGACACAAATGTTTGAAGACTTGAAATTTTGATTTCTCTTTTGTATATGCACTGAGGACAATGCCAAAATAAGGGGGAGGGGAATGTAATAACCTTGTTTTGAGTCCTTGGATTAATAATGTATTTTTTTATTCATGAAAGACCAAAGTGATTGCAAAGTTGAAAGGCTAGAGTTCCTATAAATGCAATACTTTGAATATAATAATAAAATGCATCACTGGTTGCAAGAAAAACAAGGAAATAGATAAGGGGATATGATTCCATGAGAGAGAGAGGGATAAAGGGGATAAGTCTTTTTATTATATTTTATTAAGACATCTTGGTTTTATTTGGTAAAAGTGGTTACATGAGCTTCTTGGGGAGGCCATGTGGTGCTTAATTGTATGTAATTATATAAACCTTGTTTGATGTATCATGTTTCTTGATTCTAATAATTGGTATAATAATTTTTACTTTTTCTAAGAAGGATAATTTAGATGTACTCAAATTGATGGGTACATTACAGATTGGTATCTGAGAAAATATTTGGGTTTGTTGGTGACAGGTATGTCACAATTTGGTATTAGAGTGTGTTATAACCCTATAATTCATAGGATCATCTGTTGACTGGAAATTTTTCACTCTGGGTGTATAGGTTTGCAAATAATATTTCATCTCTGCAAATTATTTTCAAGGGAAACAGTGCACAAAATCCACATAATGCACTTATCCTAAGTTTTGGAGAAAATATGACTTTGCGCTCATAGAGTAAATACAACACATAAATGAATGGTGGAGAGGCTGGTGCATATATCTACGGTTGAGATTGAATTCCGGACCCCCCCGACCATTCTGCCTTTAACGGTGGGGGGGTGGGGGTCCGGAATGGTGATTAAAAAGTGTGCACAGATATACAGTCATCATGGAAGCGCGCAGATGGAAGGTCTACAGGAGATTCCAGACCCCCTCAACCTTTCTTCTTTTAATGGTTTGGGGGGGGGGGGGTCCGAAATGGTGATTAAAAAGTGTGCACAGATCTACGGTCGTCATGGAAGCGCACAGATGGACGGTCTACAGGCGATTCCAGACCCCTCAACCTTTCTTCTTTTATCGGTGGGGGGGGGTCTGGAATGAGGTGGTTTTCGGTGGGCCCTATCCCATGTGTCATCCATCCATTGCATCAGACCTCCTCCGCTCCAGACCACTTACCGCTTACCATTCATCATTTCCTAACATACCTCGTCATCTCATGACATCATCCTCCATTTTCCCGCCACCCCTTCATGAATAAATGAACTTAGGATAAAAGGAAAAATCACGGACCCGCCCCCCCAAAAAAAAAACTGCTTACCACCTCAGGGGGGGTCCAGAATACCGCCTTCCCAAATTAAAACCGCTTTTCCCTTTTTTTTTCCATTTTTGCCTATTTCACTATGTCTTCTTTCAAAACGGATTCTCGGAAAATGAAGACGGATTTAAAAAATCCAAGAGAGATTTTTTCTCAGCACGGGCTGAAGAAAAAAAACCTCTCTCATTTTTTTCAACGACGCTACGATAAGGGAGAATCAAAGCCATCTTCGAGTCCCTTTTTTCCAGATTTCCACTTTTCCGTTATAGTCCTGATTTTGCGGAAGTTGTTACGGCCAGCTGGAGGCGAATTTGGGAAAACCGAAGGAGGTTTTTTTCCATCACATTCCCATCTCCAATAAACTCCTTCATTTTTTTCCCATGTGTCATCATTGAAGAGAAACAAATGTCTGTTCGGATCGCTTTTTTGCAGAAAACCGGTCCGTCTTTCATGGCGGACAGTTACAGAATTTGTGGGTTTTGTGGCTATTTTTGGCCGAGGCGGTTAAAACCGACTCTAGAAAATTGTTGGGGAATCTCCTCTATTTATTCAGAGATTATTTTTGATGTAAAGGTTGTTGATTTCACACCCAGGCAGGCTGGGAGCACTGTAACTTCTATCAAAGATTTTCCAGAAGTATAAAGAAATGTTTCACAGGATTCCTGTATGTTGGATATTGGTGAAGTTTTTACCTCATCGTTGAATGTGTATCTGCCTTTGTTATAATTGTGTTGTCTGTCTGATATTTTAAAAGGAGTTAAAGTTACAGGATTTATCTATGCATACCCTGTTTTCTGACTTTTAAAAAATCTAAATGTTTGTCTTCTGATGTTGTGGTGAAGAAATTCTTAAATGCTTCTTTACTGTGATTGATAATCTCACATTTTTTGCTAATACATCACTTATTCCCAAAGAATCCAATAGTTTCATTATCTCGCCCTGTGAAAAGACTTCTTATAAATTGCTATTTGATCTCTATCTTTGTGAACAGAACCCATAGCCCAATGGTCTTCTTTTGTTGTCTCAACCAGAAAACTCCAAGAACGTATCCTATTTTGCATAGCTATCCTAATATCCTCTTCCAACAAAGTTATATCAGACAGAGAGATCCCTCTCTGAGTCTTGGAGGGCTAGATCCCAAACTCTAAGTGGTTTTGATGTTGCCTCTATGACTGCCTCCGCAGCCTTGGGAAAATTACAGAGTGTTAACAGAATGGCGACCGTACTGGGGACCTTTCCCCAGTAGTACACTTCAAAGCTCCAGATCTGATCACTGATGGTGGACAGTGACCAGACACCAGAAAGGCTGAGATCATTCACCTGGCGACTCCAATCAGCTCCATATAGTGCCAAACTCAAAGACTCCACTGGAGGAAGAATATAAAGCATGGCCAAGCAGCCTAGAAAGACCAGGTACTCAAGCTTAAATTGCATTCAAGACATCTTTGGTTTTTTCTGCAATGATGTCTTATCTTTTTCTAAGCCTGATCAAAAGTATATTACTGAAGATTACTTTGACCATCGGTTAATTGATGAGTCTCAAGAGACTAAACCCAAAATTGTAGATTATGTACATACTCATACACCTGTGCACATCCCAAATGCACCTGTAGAAACCCTAGTGAGACATAAGCCTCCTACTTTATCTCCTACTCTTGCTAAACCTCTGGATGGTTGTAAGCCCCTTGCTTCATCTCCTGTGCTTGCAAAATTCCCAGACCGATACAAGCCTCTAGATTTGCCTCCTTTTCTCTATGACCTCCTTGTCAATTACATCAATAATTTGCCCAGGTTTGATGGAGAGAATGCCAATATTACTGCTGAAAAGCATATCCAAAACCTTGAGGATTTACTTGACCTTTATGAGGTTGAAGATGATGATGTCTGTATCAGGATGTTTGCCCTATCTTTGCAAGGTAAAGTTAAAAATTAGTTTATAAATTTGCCAGCTGCAAGCATCATAAATTTTCATCAGTTCATGCAAGTGTTCTTAGATAGGTGGGTGATCATGGGAAATGTTTTCCTCATCCTAGAAGAATACGACCACTTGAAAAGAAAACTTGGGGAAACAGTACAATAGTTTTCAGCGAGGTTCAATGAGGTGTATCATTCAATACCTGTGGATGTAAGGCCACCTCCTGGTTTAACCAAATTGCATTTCCCAGATGCCTTCGATCCTGAGATGGCATTCCAATTAAGAGAAAGGAACATTGCAAGCCTTGAAGAAATGCAGAGCATTGCAGTTGATGTGGAGACCAACTTGCTGATCAAAATGTCAAATTTAAAGGACAAAGAAAAGGAGAAACTGAAGTCATCAGAAGCTAAATTGGAGATTTTGGCCAGTGCCATGGAAGAGATGATGCAGAGGATCAATAAGAAAGATGAGATTTTCGTCCAAAGACATCATGGTCCATTGATTTTAGAGAAAGAAAATGTCACAGTTCCCAAACATTTTGTTGCTCATCCTTGGTACCATGGTTTTAATAATGATTCTTTCATGTATTCGATTCACAACACAGTCCAAGATGAAGCTCCATCCCAACTTGTTGAGGAACAACCAACTGATATGATGTGTATGTTTGACGACATTCCTTACTTGGATTGTCCACCCAAGTGTGATCAGTATGATGATGAGCATGAGGTTGAAATAGAGGTGGATTGTTCAAAGAAATCAACAGCATGTCATTGGTAGGAAGAAGATTATTTACAGTTCAGATACGACAATCAGCCCTTTCACAATAGTCATGACAACGATCAGGGAGAGACAGAAAATTTCAGAGTAAGGGGAAAATCTTTGCCCTTATGTTTCTCTTCTTTTCAATTTTTGAGAAGAAATTGTAAACAAGTTGGCATTGGTAAAGAGGGAGGATGTTCTGATCAACTAGGTGAAGATGCTAGTGCTGATGTGGAGGTTGTTCTAAATCCAGAGTTGTAGCCCTTTACCTACTTTGATTTTCAAATTTCAGATGAAAGATTAAAGCCTGAGGCGAATTATGAGTTAATCCAAAACAACTTTGTACCATTATGCTTTAATTCATTTCAGTTTTTGAAAAAGAATTTTGAGTATATGCCAAAGGATAAATACACAAAAAATCAAGAAGTTGTAGTGGAACCAATGCAACAGTCAGTTCAATTTCTACAGGATCCAATATATGGTGTGTTGGATGACTGGTGTTGTCAAAGTCTTCCTCCATCATCCAACTATGGGATAAAACATTGTTATGATATTGACATGATCAGGCAGTCAACTTCATTGTCTTTTTCAGTAGAAGTCACATTACAAATCCCATCAGAGCAGTTGCAGCCATGTCAGGAAATGCATGAGGATGAAGATAACATAGATACAGTGCCAGAGATGCCATCCAAAAATCAAGGAACTTGTCATTTCTACCTTGATCCTGTAGCTACCTATATGGAGAATTTTTTCACTGTAGAGCCTCAATCTATCTCTAACATTACTTTTGTTTTTCAAGATTGTCGAGGTCTCTATGGTAAATATCAATCACG
>ML780229.1:550718-609564 GCA_009831015.1 Picea engelmannii | reverse complement strand
AAAAAAAATGCTTACCACCTTAGGGGGGGTCTGGAATACTGCCTTCCCGAATTAAAACCGCTTTTCCCTTTTTTTTGCCATTTTTGCCTGTTTCACTATGTCTTCTTTCAAAACGGATTATGGGCAAATGAAGACAGATTTTAAAAATCCAAGAGAGGTTTGTTCTCATCACGGGCTGAAGAGAGAGATGTTTTTGCAATGGCGCTATGAGCAGGGAGAATAGAAGCCATCTTCAATGCCTATTTTTCTAGATTTCCACTTTTCCGTTACAGTCCTAATTTTGTAGAAGCTGTTACGGCCAGCTGGAGGCGAATTTGGAAAAACCGAAGGAGGTTTTTGTCTAGAAAATGCCCATATCCAATAACCTCCTTTATTTTTTTCCCATGTTTCATATTTGAAGAGAAAAAAACATCTGTTCGGACCCCTTTTTTGTAGAAAACCGGTCCGTCTTTCATGGCGGACAGTTACAGAATTTGTGGGTTTTGTGGCTATTTTTGGCCGAGGTGGTTAAAACCGACTCTCGACACTTGTTGGGGAATCTCCCCTATTTATTCAGAGATGATTTTTGATGTAAAGGTTGTTTATTTCACGCCCAGGCAGGCTGGGAGTACTGTAACTTCTATCAGAGATTTTCCAGAAGTATAAAGAAACGTTTCACAGGATTCCTGTATGTTGGCTATTGGTGAAGTTTTTCCCTCATCGTTGAATGTGTATCTGCCTTTGTTATAATTTTGTTGTCTGTCTGATCTTTTAAAAGGAGTTAAAGTTACAGGATTTATCTGTGCATACCCTGTTTTCTGACTTTTAAAAAATCTAAATGTTTGTCTTCTGATGTTGTGGTGAAAAAATTCTTAAATGCTTCTTTACTGTGATTGATAATCTCACATTTTCTACTAATCCATCACTTATTCCCAAAGAATCCAATAGTTTCATTATCTCTCCTTGTGAAAAGACTTCTTATAAACTTCTATTTGATCTCTATCTTTGTGAACAGACCCCATAGCCCAATGGTCTTCTTTTGTTGTCTCAACCAGAAAACTCCAAGAACGTATCCTATTTTGCATAGCTATCCTAATATCCTCTTCCAACAAAGTTATATCAGACAGATAGATCCATCTATGAGTCTTGGAGGGCTAGATCCCAGACTCGAAGTGGTTTTGATGTTGCCTCTGTGACTGCCTCCACGACCTTGGGCAAATTACAGAGTGCTAACAGAGTGCATCTTTTCATTTTATTGATACTGGGTATGTTACAATGTGGTATGAACATGGATGTTTTAATTTCGTTCATACTAGGTATGTTAAAAATATCATATACATTCTTTGACCAAGTCATGTCTCTCCTTTTGTTCTCATTGTATTCTCCTTTTCATCCTCCATTAGATTCTTCCACTCACTCTCAGGAATCATTGAAAGATTTTCATACCTAGGGTTTGTTTGCAAATGAACCCTATATTGACCCTTTACATATTTCATATATGTATTAGCCAATGAGACAATATGAAATAATTAAGACATTCATAAATACTTGGGATTTTTGGTATCTTCATAGGAACAATGTTCTTGTCCACCAAAAAGGTAATTGGAATTGTTTCCTTGCTAGTAACACGTGTCGATCAAGGAAATAAATATATAGAATCACCAATTGGATAATCTCCACCATCATGTGCACAACTTAGCGTGCACTGAGAGGGCATCTCATGGGCCCCAGAAGGTGGATTTGTTTGATTCAAGGGGTTTTCATCCATAGGAAAACATGAAAATAACCTCGTGGGTATGTGGCTCATCCTAGGATGATGTGGCATTGGTGCAGCATTGGTACCAACACTAGCCTCATAAGTAGCTCCCAAAAAATCCTATAGAAAGAAAACATTTTTTGTTCATATCATACAAAAGTAGAAAACCAATATTCATAAATGAATATATGTGATAATTATCTTTTTAAAAAATGGTGCTTAACCCATATCATTGTATATCTTCCATCAAATCTTTTCACCTTTCTTTGTTCGCCTCGATTGGTGCATACCTAGCCAACACAATAAGTTCTTTTTTTTTCCTTTCTTAGATCCTTTTTAATTGTCTCCATTGGGTTGATGGATTCAAATTTTTTTCATCATTACCCACATTATAAACATTAGATGTTCACTACTACACATGTCATAAACAAATTTAAATCAATTATAAAAGAAATAATGAAATTCACTTTAAATGGATATGGATATTGTTATTCGTTTACATGATTTGAGGTTGGTGCCTTCCCACTATCATCCATCCACAATATAAGAATCATGACATATTAAAATGTTACCTTATAAGAGATGAAGAATGAGATATTAAAATGAATTTTAAAGATAAAAAATAAGAGTCATTAAATAGAGGTTGGTTGAAGTTATGGTGTCAACACCCATTTTATACAATGGATCAACATCCATTCTCATTCATCTTCCTATGATCACTATTCATATATGAATAATTTGTCTATAGACTTACCTCTGTATAAAAAAACTCATCTAAACCATATTTTCATCAAAGAAAAATAAATGTCATTCTTTATTCCATAAACATCATTATATGTAACAATTATCAATTGTATGTAAATAAAACAAAAAATAGTACTTTCGCTAAATCATCATTAGTATAGTTTAATAATGAATTAGGTTGAAAAGGGTAAGATTGGAATGGTGGACTGATGATGAATGATATACATGTTAACCCAATATGAACTTGGCTAGTTCAAGGAATTTTTTTCAGGATTTAAAATTGTTTTATTTTGTAAATGCTTTGTACACCAATAGAATGATGAACCATGAAGCTAATAAAGAAAAGTGATGATGAAATTCCCAAGATATGAATAATTTTTTTAAAACCACGTCATTGTTCACATTTCCCTTATAGAATAGAGTATATGCATGTCTTGAAACAAAATTGTATTGATGCTGATTGATCTTGGAGGAAATTTTTTGTAATCTTCAGTGATGAATCAAGTGAATGGGGTAAACTACACGTGGAGACTATTTTTTTTTCATTTGTTGTTCCTTAGGCTATATTATTGAGTAGAACAGTGCCAAAGAACCCTATGAAGGAAAAATATCCTTCCCACTTTAGGTCACCTGGAAGAATCCAATGACCTGATGTGGTAATTATCTTAAAACAAGATTTTTATATTTATTTTAGTTCAATTAACATGATTTATGAACAAACTTAAAATGATTTATGAAAGAAAATTCTTAGTAAAACTTTCAATAAAGAATGCACTATCAGAGAGAGGGCACTGCATTCTTCTTTAACCAACATTATATAATAAAACAACAAGACAAAAAAAAAAAAATCCTTTCAATAAAATGAGCTCAAGAAAAATTCGCATTTAGAGTGAAAAACATAAGAGGAAACTAAGAAAAATATAAAAACTTATATATTTCATTTAAAGATATCAAAAACTTGAAATTCTCCAGTAATATATTCTATGGAAATATAATTTTAATTATTTAACACATCAATATATATTGAAAAACAACTGCATTTATAGAATCATCAAGTGAAACCACAATAAATTGTTGCTATATCCAAACTTTGAATAATTAATTAAATAGGTTTTCTCAGAAGTAAGTTCCATAAAAAAAATTTACTTCAAAATATTGAATTTTAGAAAAAGGAATAATAAATTGAAGTTAACAATGAGCTGGTCAAATAAAGGATGAATCCTCCATGAAGTAACAAAGTTAATTGAACTAATACTAAAATATAAAAATGATTAGAAAGATTGTATGAAGCAGGTTCAAGTGTCCTCTAAATGATACCCCCTACTTCCTTCTTCATTTGATTATATATTCTCCTTTGATTGTTATTGACTAAATGTTTCTAAAATTAGATATAACCAACTAGGGCTATATTTACTCATGCATTGTTTTTATTTTGCTTCTTATTCACATGTTCTGACATGGAAGTTGGGACCAACATGGGTGTTGATATTGATTTTGTTGCAGTAATTTGTGATGACATGGAAGTTCATGTTGCAATAGAGCTTAATATTGGAGTTTTATTCCTTGGTCTTTTTATTCTTTTTCAATCCTCTGCCTTTGGAATTTCATAACTTCACTTTTTATGCCCCGCGACATCGAAATATGTATATAGATCATAAAATGCATGGAGTAAATGTTTTTGGATGTTTTTAAGCATGATAAGCAATGTAAATTCATTGGATAATTTTCAAAAGATAATTTTCCTTAGAATAAGACCTGTTACATCTTCAAATTACTCATGATGTTTTCTATGTTTTTCAATTATGTATTCATACATTTCAAAATTATAAAACCACCCATGATCATTCCAAGGAATGGGTAACTCAAGCTATAATGACTCATGAAATTTGGCTCTAAATTGCTATCCAAACTGCAAAATTGCTTAATATTTTCTTTGAGTTGACTTCATCAAATTGTGTTTAATACTTACTTTATTGAAATCCATTATAAAGGATGTTCTATTGTTTATCTTTAAAACCCAAAGATCTACAATGATCATATGATTTACAAATTTTATGACATTATTATCAATTTTTACCTTATCTCCTAGCTTTTCCTAAGATTTCTTCACGTTTAGATTGATATTTCTTTATAAGTTCTTTGTTTTTTTAGAACATTAAAATACATTCTTAGTTGTTTCATTATTGATTTTAACTAATCCCATATACAATGTTTATCCCAAATGAGATACTTTCATACATAATTTTTATGATCACAATTCCTTTTGAAGTCTTCAAATTCAACAATTTTCTTACAATTTTTAGATAATTTAGTATACTTCTGTGTTATATTAGCATAAAGTTGTTCTATTAATTCATTTGTTTTTTCTAATTGTTCTTCTACATCATCCATTTCTAAAATTTTACTTTGATATTAAGTTTCCATTATCTGAAAACTTACTTGAACTATTGATAATTCTTTCGTTAGATGAATAATTTGTCCCTAGTCTGAAGTTGGGATTTCATGAACATCGAGAATAGTTACTTTTTTTTTTTATCTAGACTAAATGACAACGTTTCTATTTTTTCTTCATTAAACCTTTCAATTCTTGCTTGTAGTCTTGCATTTTGTATCTGAGACTTTTAATTTGATCTTTCTCCTTTTCTAGCTCCATTATTTCCCTAGTATGGCTATGCATAGTGGTAGGCATATTCATATTTAATGTAAGTTTCTAAATTTCTTTATCCTTTTCTTTGATCATTGAGGCTATGGTAGACTTATTTTCCACGGTTGTTCCTAGAGAGATTAGTTTTTGATCTAAATCATTTACTGCAACCGGTCTTTGTTTGTTGGTTTCCTTTTCAACATGTAAAAGATTTTGTAATTTACCAATTTCTATCTTCAACTTTGTAAGATTTATAGATGCTTGAACCAAATTTCTACCTGTCATATTTAATTTTTTCTTATGCCACTCAATATTATATCCAAGTGGCAATCTATTTAGATCAAAGGTGAATTTTTTTGTATCATATTTATTTTGCGTAAGATCTCATTTAGGATTATCAACTTGGGATTTAAGAATGACAATATTCATTGTACCTCTATCATAATAACTTGATGATAGCAGTATAGAAGAAGAAAAAATTGCATTAACCATCCAAGAGTATAAATTCTACTTAGTTTGTTTGAAAACCTTTTTATCCATCTTCATTTCTACAAAAATATCATTCTCCTTAATAGAGATTGTAATTTTTTTTATGCTTCATTACTTTGAGAATTATGAGATGCTCAAATGTGAGTAATTCTAATCACAATTTTTTTGGTCGGCTGTAATTTGTTGATTCCTTTTATAGCTTGAGGATCTATTTTTTTCTTCTTAGATAACATCTCTTATGGGGTATACTCTTCCATGGGATCATCTTCTCCATCCCTTTGTATATATTCCTTTTGGGGAGTAGACATTGTGATATATACCTCCATGTTATTTCCTTTCTTTGCTATTGTTGATTGTTGTTGCTTCATGACTTGTTGTAACTCTATCCAAGAATGTTTATTAGCTAATATTTGTTTTTTGCATCAACTTGGTGAGTATATGATGCTATTCCAACTGAAATTCTCATGTCATAAATCACTTTAAGAGAGTCATATGGCCAAGACATATCTTCTTTAAATTGAAAATATTTCATCATATTTTCCACAATGGTAAAATCATTTCTTATTTTAGCAATAAATGTTGCAATCTCTACTAGTAGTAAAAAGGATGTATTTTTTTTATTAGAAACAAAATGAACATAATCAACATTTAGTTTTTTCCTAATGCATTATAAATAAAAAATTCTTAGAGTTAGATAAACTAGAAGCTTATAAGGCTTCAATTATGAACCATAAATCCTTAGCATTGTATGATATTTTGAAATATACTAGTCACCGAGCCACACTTGATGACTAATATGTAAATTATTATTACATTCAATAGGTAGTATAAGAGGTAGATTATTGAAGAAAAAAGTGTATATTACTGACATAAAAGCATTAAAAAAAAAAAACATTTTTAAAACTTTCACAGTTTAAAATTTGAGTCCATTCAAATATTAGAAGTTGCCTTCCTTCTTTGTCCTCCTTGTTTTACATCAAGTGTTGGAAGAAATCGGATTGATAATGAAGAAGAAGATAAACTAAGCATGATTTTGTTTGGTCATTCTACACTTTTGAAAATCCTTCTTAACACTAGGGGTTTGAATACCCAAGGATCGTCCAGAGTTGACCAACAAATAATCTAAGGAAATGATGTAATACCCCAAGATCGAGCCCCAGTTGTAAATGTAAATATGTTTTATAGGCTAATGAGCCAGGTTATTAGAGGCCAGAAGGATTATGTGATTACTGGGCCGGAGATCCTAGATGCTAAAGGCCATCAAGCCTATTTTTTTCTATGTAAACACTCATATCATTAATAAAGCACATCGTTGCATGTAGACCAACCATGATAAAGAGTATGGGGGACTCAAATCCACTAGGAAGAGAAAAGGGGGGGATAAGAGCCTAGAAAGGGGGCTAAGCTAGAGGGATTATTTCTAAAGGAATATTATAATATTATTCCTAAAGACTAAGGTGTGAATAATTATTTTTATCCTAAGTTATAAGGATGGGGACAAGTGGGCCAAAATGGCTCTCAACTTGACAAATGTCGAATTTGGGACATACATACAAAGTGTTTGGGCTTAGTGCATTATTCGATCAATTTTCCATTTTTTCCATTCACTCCATCATTCAAACCTCTCCATCCTGCACACAATCCTTCACCAGTAACCCGTACTTTCCTATTATGAGCAACACATGTGCCTTACCCGAAGGCTATTGCTACCATCACCTGTAACTTACCTGAGCCTCTAATGTACCTTACTCGATCCAGTATTGAACCTTACCTGAAGGTTGTTGTTTCCATCACCTATACCTTACCTAAACATTGTTGTTTCCATGACATGTACCTATACCTGGTTGACTTAAGCGTTGGACTGAATAAGTGGGTTGTCATTCCTGTGGGAGTAAAGAGGTGGGTTGTCAGGCCATGAGAAATTCTCTCTAGGTGAGAGATTTGTTGGGAATTCATTTCTTGAGGGATCCCAAATCCAACTACAATGCTCTGAGACTTCCTATTCAGCCTGTTGCTGAAGCCTTGGAAGGGAAGTGGGGCAGTCGAAGGATTGTTGAGAAGAGAAGGGGAACACTTCCTAGGGTGGGACAAGCATGTGGGGAATGAGATATTGTAGGCTGTTAGTTTGAGTTGGCACCTAAAGGAGTTGTTCCTACTGTCTAAGATACATCCGCTTGGCTACGAATCCCTTTACTTGGGTGGAGTTTAGTCCCATCTCGAGGGTGATGTAATGCTGAAAGTTATGAGAAACATGCTCTAAGACTGAGAGGATCGTGGAAGGTCTACACACAGTTGGTGGTATTCTATCAAAGATAAGTATCAATTGTGTGTTAAATTACTTGTTGCATTATTCTTTAAGTGTTTAATTTCATGGGTTTTTCCTATGTGAGTTTTTTGTGTATTTTTACTATTATTCCACATGAATCTAGGAATTTTCTCAGAGTGTTTGTATATGTTTAAAAACTTGTATGCATTCTGAAATTTTTCCGTAGCATATATCAACATGTGGGTGGGTGTGTTACAATATGGTATAAGAGCTCCAATTTTTAACACTAATCCTGGATGGGTCGAGTAAGTTGAAATTGAAGCGAAATTTCACAGAGAATCGTTGTCAAAATGGCCAAATTTCGAGTTACAGAGAGTCCATGAGTGCTAGGAGAGTGCTAAGAACACACCTTAACTGTGTTTGAAATATCAGGAGGTGTAGCGGTTTGAGAATCTACAATAATTTTTGGATTGAACCATGAGATTAGATTTGGGCCTTTGGATCAAACCCAGACAAGAGGAGAGTGCACTACAAAGGAGATAATATCCCAACCATAGGATCTAAGTGTGAAAGAACAAGGATCATCAGATCAGGGTAAGAGGGGTGAACATTAAACCCTTAAGTCCTTCGTACTTCGTTGCTCCAACTATTTCAAGTCTTTTTTCGTGAAAGAGGAAAAAGTATCGAAGCTCCAAAGTCCCTGAGTGAATCTACGCCTCAGATCACTGGGAGGAATTCCTGACCATTGGATTTGTCCAAGGATAGATATGGGCCTTCTGATCAAACACAGACTAAGAGGAGAAGCATTGTGGAGAAGATCATATCCTGGATGTCGAATTTATGCGTAGGAGAGTGTGAGTCATAGATCTCATGGCAGTGGTTCGACACTCTAAAAGAAATAGGTCCTTGTGTTTCTAGGAGGAAAATCTCTCGAAGTCCCAAAATCTGGAGTAATTCTAGACCATTGGACATACAAAACATGTGTCAGCAGATTCTTGAACCTTCGAGAGTTTGGAAATTCGGTGGATTGTGGATAAAAGGTGTTATGGCATGGAAATTCCCAAAGCCCAGAAGCCCAAAGTCAATCCAGGCCATTCATTGATGGGGACACGCGGACCATAGATCTCAACCCATCACCAATTCAAAATTCGACAATTCGGGAGGTAGCATGCATTTGAGTTTCAAAACTCTTGAAGCCCAGAGTTCCAGAGGAGATCCCAACCATTGGCTATAGGAGGAGTGAGAGTTGTCGATTTGAAATTCATGGTTCGGTGGTTTGGGGGTATTGTGCGTAGAATTCATAGGAAGTCCCAAAGATCAGAGTCTCAGAGCTCCTATTGACCATTGATCTCAACAAAGAGCATGGACCATTGATTCTTGAACCCTTCAGGGGTTTTACGCTTCAACGTTCAATCCTCCGAAGTGTAATGTTGTGTTGTTAAATCCTCCACAGCCTGAAGCTCTGGAGATGGAGAGAATGAGAGTAGTTTTCCAATTAGACGTTCAGGTGAATTGTAGTGTTGAGTTAAGAAAACTCTGAATCCTGAAGCTCTGAAGAGCCGGAGCCCCGAAACTTCAAAGAAGCATTGTTCGGGGAGCTAGCCACTTCAACATTTGGGGGAAATGTTGGGTTGTGTTGAGAAATCCTCCAAAATGAAAAGCTCTAGAGCACTGGAGTCCTGAAGCTCTGGAGAATCACCATTCAGGAAGTTATCCACTTCAAAATTTGGGGAAAGTGTTGGGTAATTTTAGTAGATCTTCTGAAGCTCGAAGTTCCAAAGCACTGGAGTCTCGAAGCTCCAAAGAAGTGTCAATTCGAGAGTTCTCCAATTCGACATTCGGGGGAATTGAAGTGTGTTGAGGGAGAAACCTCTAAAGCCAAAAGTTCCAAAGTTATGGAGTCCCAAATCCTCGAATAAGCACCATTTAGGTAAGCACCTGGTTCTATACTGTAGTCACATTAGTTTTGGGATGAAGTAAAGGGGCTAGTGCCTGAAAATTGATTTTTAAGACAAAAAGGGGCTTAGAGAAGGAGCCCGTAGGTTTCTAATTTGGGTGGACCTGCATTTGAGGGAAATCACAGGAGCCTATGAGCCTTAAGAGAGGATTCAACACTATTCCAAGAGTTAATTCATCTTCCGAAGAAGATCACTTGTACAAGGATTTCCTTCACAGAAAGGACAATTTTTAAAATAACCATAACTTTCTTCTCAAGACTCAAAATTGAGAAACAAAGTAGTCATTGGAAATATCTTGGTCAATAGAATATATCTGTTCACCTAGAAAACTGATCTTGACAGTCAATTTCTCATAAAATCAGAAGAAAGAAGTCTGATGCATTATGACCTAGAATTGTTCATAATTTCATGCAATTCATAACATCAATTAGTTTAACAAGTTCTGTTGGTTTCACATTTCGCAAAGTTAAGAAAAAATATATTAGAATGGGATTAGTGCAGAGTGTCGAATCATGGAAGATTCATAGGGAGATTACAACCAGGAAGATGATATCAGAGGCATGTATTTCCATATGGGTAATGAAGGTACAAATTCAAATGGACATGGAGAAGGAAAGGAAGAAAGCATGAACTTGGTAGAGATCATTAAAAAATTTCAAAATGATGTCCAAAGTTATAAAGATGATAATGAGAGGCTTATGAAAGACAAGGAGAAGCAAGAAGACTTCAACATAAAGTTGATGCATAACTTGGACATAATAGAAAAGAATATGGATAAGGAGAATGCCTTAAGAAAATCAAGAAGTCACAAGTCTCGTGATGAGAGAGGAAGAACAAGAAGTGTTGGAAGATATTACCATCACTCCCTAGGGAATTATACTACGAGAGCACACAGTAGCTCAAGTTCATCCCTTTTCAAGAAGCATAAGAAAAGGTCTAGGGTGGATGATCTACAAGGAGAAATGAAAAAAATAAAACCTCCTACATTTGATGGTGAGCATAAGAAGGATGAATATGTAGAGACATGGCTTCTAGGCACGATGAAGTATTTTCAATTACATAATTACTCTTCACACGTAGAAGGAATAATTTCCATCTATCATCTCCAGGGAAAGGCATCCATGTGGTGGGACCAATTTTTGCAGGTGCAACACATTAAAGAAAAAAATGTTACTTGGAAGGAATTCAAGAAGTTTTTTCAAAATAAATACTTGACTAAGAGATACTATGACAAGAAAATGAAGGAGTTCTTTGAACTCAAGCTTGGGAGTATGACCATAGATGAATATGAAAGAAGTTTTTTGTTAAGACCCAAATACCTGAATATAAAATATCACAATAGATCCAAAGATATCTGAATACAATCACCACACAATATCTATGAAACCATATAGAAAACCACAACTTTATTATAGAAAACCCTTGAGGTAGGGAAACACCATACAATGGATCTTATTATGGAAGGGATCCTCTCATGTTCACTTGCCTCTTCGAGGGGGCATCCTCCTATTGAGCTACCACTCACAATACAATAATTCTCTTCATGTCTCATTACATTGCTTGAACCCCTTTATATAGTGCTACCATCACCTAAGAACATTCTAGAGGAGGAATCTTCTAGAAGTAGAACCTTCTAAGAAGTCCTCTTACATTTGTTATATCTAATTACCCATTTATTATATCTAACTACCATAGTGGGCCTTATTTAATAATATAGTGGACCTAGTCCACCTAACATTGAATGACTTCCACTATTATCACTATGGGCCCTCTGGGCCCCCCCACTACCTCTCTAGCTACCTTATAGTTTTTAGAACTACTAAAGTATGTTTCTTTCATGAAGGATGAGACAGTTAAGATTCATAGGTATTTGAGTGTATTACCACCATTCATTAGTGACAAGATACAATATGATGATCCCAAAACATTGGAGGAGACCATGAGGCGAGATAAATTCCTTTAAGATCAACCTAAAGAAAGAATAATTTTCCAAAAATATTGGGAAGACAAGAAGAAATACAAGATGGAACATAGGAAGAAGGGGACTAAGCCACCATTCTTCAGAAATAATCCTTAGGGACAACTAGCTTCTAGATAACCCAAAATGATTGAGATAGGGGGAAAAAGACCAAGGAAGCCACCTATTCAATGTTGGGGTTGTAAGGGAGATCATATGTACAAATATTGTCCTCACAAAGGTTAAAAAGTGAGGAATGTTCACAATGTATAGCAAGATGAAACAATGGAGTACATGGGAAGAAATGTAGCTAGGATCTATGCATCCCTAGACAACAACCAAGCTGAGTTTCAATCACATATGATTGAAGTGGAAGGTAAGATCAACAACCAAACCATTGTTATTTTAATTGATTTAGGAGATAGTCATATTTATATAGATCCTAAGATGGTGGAAATGTTTCATTTGTCAAGAATCAAGCATGGGAAATCTTGGTTGGTGGAGCTGGCTATCGGAGCCAAAAGAAAAATTAATGAGATGGTTAAGCCATGTCCACTAGACATGAATGGACTGAGCACTAGGGTAGATTTGAACATCTTACCTTTAGGTTCCTATGACTGTCTAATTGGTATGTATTAGTTGGACCAACACAATTTTATCCTAGATTGTTATAATAAGGCATTTACTTGTTTGGATGAGGAAGGGAACCTAATGATAGTACATGAAATTCCCAGGGAAATAACTGTCAGAGAAATCTCAACAATGCAGCTGAAGAAAAGTTACATGAAAGGGTGTCAAATATTTGCAGCTCATATGGAAGAGACACCTAAAGATAAGGTGTCAAATATTGAAGATTATGCAGTCCTAAAAGAGTTTGAGGATGTATTTAAAGAAATACCAGGATTACCCCCTAAAAGACAAATTGATTTCTCCATAAATATGTTTCTTGGAGCAGCTCCGGTATCCAAGACCCCTTACAGGATGAGTACACCATAATTGAAGGAATTACAAATGCAACTTGAAGAGATTCTGAAGAAGGGGTATATACACCCAAGTGTGTCACCTTGGGATGCCCCAGTATTATTTGTGAAGAAGAAGGATGGAAGATTGATACTTTGCATGGACTTCAGGTAGTTGAACAAGGTAACTGTGAAGAATAAGTATCTTTTGCCATGGATCGATGATCTCTTTGATTAGTTGAAGAATGAAAAAATATTCTCCAAGATTGATATCAGGTCATGTTATCATCGGATAAGAATTAAAGAAGAATAAATCAACAAGACTACTTTTAGAACAAGGTATGGGCATTATGAGTTCACAATGGTGCCATTTGGATTATCAAATGCACCAACTGTCTTCGTGTGTTTAACAAATTGTATTTTCATAGAATATTTAGATAAATTTGTCATTGTATTTTTATATGACATTATTATATATTCTAAGTCAAAGGAAGAGCATGAACAACACTTGAGGATGGTACTACAGGTATTAAGGGAGAATCAGTTGTATGCCAAGTGCTCATCTTATTAGAAGCAAATTCACTATTTGGGACATATCATATCTGAGGAAGGGATATTCATGGATCCTGAAAATATTGAGGCCATTAGAGGATGGTAAACACATAAGAATGTCACAGAGATCAGATCATTCATGGGCCTTGTGGGCTACTATAGAATATTTATTGCAGGATTCTCAAATATTGCACACCCGATCACTTCCTTGCAAAAGAAGGGAGTGAAGTTTCAGTGGACATTAGAGTGTGAAAAGAGTTTCCAACACTTGAAGTATTTATTAAACAGTGCTCCAATACTAAGGATTTCTGACCCAAATGAAGAATTCATTGTATGCACTGATGCATGTAAATAAGGACTTGGTGGAGTGCTCAGTCAAAATGGGTATGTTGTATATTATGAATCAAGGAAGTTGACGGAGCATGGAAGTCACTATTCTACTCATGATTTGGATATGGAAACCATAGTGCATGACTTGAATATGTGGAGGCACTACCTCATGGGTAAAAGGTTCAAGCCGAGGACAGACCATAATGGTTTGAAATATTTATTTGAACAACCAACTCTAAATGCCAGGAAAAGCAAGTGGTTAGAATTTCTCAGTGAATACGACTTTGATATAAAGCATATGAAAGGGAAATAGAACAAGATAATTGATGCACTTAGTAGAAGGGTGCATGAGTTGGATGCTACAACCATTATCATGTACTAATCAGATTTGAAAGACAAAATCTTACAAGCTGCAAAATCATACTTGCAATACATGAAAATAATAAAAAAATTACAGCAAGGTATGTTGCAGCAAAAAATTGAAGACTATAAGCTAGGGAATGCTGAAATTCTCATGTACAAAGTGTTGGGTTGAGAAAAAGGTATAAATATTCTCTTTATTACTTTGATTTTTGATATGTTCTTTGTTGAATTTTCTATTAATTTGAAGTAGTTAGGAAGAAAATGGTTAAAAATCTCTTAGGAAATAATATTAAATGATATTAGATATTTTCTGAACTTTGGTTTGAATTTGTAACATACCCAACCACCCACAGGCCAGGGTATGCTACCTGCAAGCCCACCCTTGGACTTATTTATCTTACAGATACCTTTTCATTGTTTAAGGATGCATAAAATAAAAATACTTTAATGACATGCACAACAGTAATCAACAAGCATGCATAGTCTAAAGATTCAATTGAACGATAATTAAATATACATCGGAAATAACATTCAAATACATGTAAATGATACCATAAAAGAGAGAACTTATCTTTATATAAGGCAACACCAAATGGCTGTAGACCAGTGACGTTACATCCAACCGTAGACACCACTACTCAAAATCTCAACAACAGTGCCACCCCCAAGCCAGGGCTATGAATCCACAAGGACGGTTCCAGAGTGTACTTAGGTTCCCAAACTAGTCAGCTCTCAAGCTCTCACAGGTTTCCCAACACACATAACAATCCAAGTACCTATCTCTCTTCTCCCCAGCCTGTGTCACCCCAAGAGAATGGACCTCCACCCTTCTCTGCCATGCAGTCCCTTAGGCCATCCTTCCCCTTATTACCAAGGCCTCCAACACAACTAGTCCAGAATCTCAATGCTGGAACTCTCATGACTCGCAGTTGTGAGAAAAAAATGGCACAGGCCAATGCATCTCATTCATGCAGACCCCAAGTCATGGATGGATTGCACCAGTGACCATTACAACCAACTATCCTGTGTCTAATTCTCCAGCGGTTCCATTCCTTTTCACTTTGCCAAGAAAAGACACAAGTGAGGTGATGAAACAGATGAGCTAATGACCAACCCCAAAATTAGACCAGGGATGGGTTTAAGTATTTTCGTGGGGAAATCAAGAACCTCCTGGCCTTCCCCAAGAAGCTCACATAATTGATCCCCTTCCCTTAGGAAGAAAGGTAATTAACATAGGAATAAACATGTATCCCCTCAAGCCCCCTCTCTTGTGGAATCATATCCCCCTATAACTTTAGTCCTTGTTTGTCTAGCAGCCAGCGGTGTGTTTAGTATTAATAATGATCAAAACATTACATTTCTCGGGCATACTGCTCCTTTAAATAATTGTTTTGGAACTTAGGCCTCTCAACATTGTAACAATACATTATTTGAAATGGGGGTTCGAAACCTGGGGTGTTACATCCCCTCCCCCTTATTTTGGCACTATCCTTAATGCATATATAAAATAGAGATACAAATCTCCAATTTATTCAAAAAGTTGTGGGTACTCTACCTGCATGGCATATTCATTCTCCCAAGTAGCATCTTTAGGACCATAGCAGGTCCACTGAACTTTTACTAGCTCTATAACTCAATTTCAAAGAATTTTTACCTTTCTATCCAAAACCCGTACTGGTTGAACCTGAAAGTATCCCTCCATCTCTACCTGAATTAGATGCCAATCAATAACATGGTACGGATCATGTACATATTTCTTTAGTAAAGATAAATGAAATACATTATGCACATTCATGGAAGCAGGAAATGAAAGCATGTATGAAAATGTCCCTATTTTGTCCAATACTTCAAATGGACCACAGAATCTGACTGCCAGCTTTGTACAACTACCCAATTTCAAAGATATTTTCTTGGGCTTCACTTTCAAAAGTACATGCTCCCCTACTTTAAATTATCTAGTTGTCCTATTCTTGTCTGCATAAAATTTCTGTCTATCCTGAGCTCCCTTTAAATTTTGCTTGATCTTAACCACCTGGTCTTCCATGTCCTTGAGCAACTTCAACTCAAGTACCACTCTATCTGCTGGGTTGTCTCAACTTATTGGAGTATTGAATTTCCTACCGTACAAGGCTTCAAATGGGCTCATTCTCAATGAATCTTAATACCCATTATTATATGAAAACTCAACCAAGTGTAAGTAATCTTCCCACTTAGATGTCTTATCCATCACATACATTCTCATCATGTCTTCAATTATTCTATTGACTCTCTCTGTTTGCAATATTAGTTGTTGTATGCGTTGTCTTCATGGGCACAAAATGAGTGGCCTTTGTTAATTTTTCAACCACCACCATGATTGAATCATGTTTCTTATTCGTTTTGGGTAATCCTGTGATGAAATACATGGTTATCACTTCCCATTTCTTCTCTGGAATTGGCAATGGTTGCAGAAAACCCACTGGATGCCTATGCTCAGCCTTCACCTTCTGACATTCCATACATTGAACGATGTAATTAGCAACATCCTTCTTCATTCCCAGCCAGAAGAAATGGTTTCTTACTGTTGTTATTGCTTTCTGGTAACTGGGATGTCCAACATAACGAACATCATGCATTTCCTTCAGTACCAAGTTCCTCAGTTCTCCGAAACTAGGGACATAGATTCTAATTTTATGTATGAGTAATCCGTCTTCGTTTATCTCATACTCCTTTATTTTCTGCAATACATATCCTTGCTGTAATTTTTCCTTTAACTATAGATAATGATGATTTGTAACAAGACCATCTAAAATTTTGTTCTCCAAGTATGACTGAGGCATATTGACAGCAGTAGCATGCATGATATGCACTCTCCTACTAAGCGCATCAAAAAATTTATTTTCCTTCCCCTTGATATGCTTGATATCGAAGTCATACTCACTTAAAAATTCTATCCATCTTGTTTGCCTAGCATTCAAGGTCATCTGTTCAAAAATATATTTCAGGCCAATGTGGTCTGTCCTTAATTAGAATTTCTTCTCGATGAGATATTGCCTCCACATCCTCAAGGTGTGAACAATGGCAACAAGTTCCAAGTCATGTGTGGCATAGTTCCTCTCATGTTCCTTAATATTTCTGGACTCACATCTGATAACATGTCCATTTTGAGTGAGGACTCCCCCAATTCCTTCCTTACATGTGTCTGTACATACCAAAAAACTTTCATTTGGGTCAACAATCTTTAACATAGGTGCACTAGCAAGTAATTCCTTCAATAGATTAAAATTATTTTCACACTTGAGTGTCCATTCAAATTTAGTTCCCTTCTTTTGAAAATAAGTGATAGGATGAGAAATCTTAGAGAATCCCACCTTCTGTAGTAGCCAACTAATCCCATAAAAGATCTGATGTTTGACAAATTTCTGGGTGTTTTCCATCCTCTAATGGCTTCGATCTTCTCTGGATCTACTGCTATGCCCTTCTCTGAAATAATGTGTCCCAAGTAATGGATCTTCTTTTGATAAAAGGAACACTTACTCAAATTGGCATACAATTGGTGTTCTCTTAGTACTTGCAATACCAATATTAAGTGATGTTCATGCTCCTTTTCAAACTTAGAATAGATAAGTATGTCATCCAGGAATACTATGACAAACTTGTCCAAATAATTTCTGAATATGCCATTCATTAAGCACATGAAGACAGATGGTGCATTGGTCATTCCAAATGTAACCACTACAAATTCATAATGCCCATACCTGGTCCTAAAGGATGTCTTATGAATGTCTTCTTCCTTGATTCTTACCTGATTGTATCCTACCCTCAGGTCAATTTTTGAAAATATATTTGCTCTTCTTAGCTGATCAAAGAGGTCATCAATTCTAGGTAGAGGATACTTGTTCTTTATAGTGTACTTGTTTAGCTGTCAGAAGTCAATACACAGCCTCAAGGTTCCTTCCTTCTTTTTGACAAAACTTACTCATGCTCCCCAAGGTGAAACAGTTGGACATATGTACCCTTTCTTCAACAATTCCTCCAACTACATTTGTAATTCTTTTAACTTTGGTGTGCTCATTCTGTAAAGTGTTTTTGACACCGGGGTTGCTCCTGGCACTAAGTCAATTGATAAATCTATCTCCCTTCTTGGAGGCAATCTGAGTATTTCTTGGAATACATCTTCAAATTCATGTAGTACCGAGAAATCTTTGAGGCTTGGCCCCTTTGTATTATCTGGATCTTCCACATGAGTTGCATACAATTGAAATCCTTTCTTAAAACATCTTTTTAGTTGTAGGTCTGAAATATCCCTTATAGATATGGGTCTTGGAACTCCTTTCACAGTGCTCTGCTTTCCATTTCCATGAAGACATGTGAATGTATTGTTATGACAATCTAGGAAAACATGATGTTTTTCCAACCAATCCATCCCAATCAGAACATCATAATACCCCAATGGTACGATATTTAGATCAACACTAGTATTCACACCATTAAGACTTATGGAACAACTTCTGACATATCATGGATTCTTCTTTTGGTTCCAGTGGCTAGTTGAACCAAACTTGCTTTTCCAAGTTTACTTTTCTCTAAATGTAATCTATCCACTATCTTAGGATCAATGTAGCAATGACTTACTCCTGAATCAATCAAAATAGAAACAGGTTGATTTATGATCTTACCTTCCACCTTGATCATATTGGACTGGTACTCTGCTTGTCAATCATCTAAAACTGCATAGATTCTTCCCATATCTTCGACTGTTGTATCCTCTTGGATGTTGTGCATAGTCTTCACTCTGTCTTTTTTTTATGGGAAATCCTTGTACAGGTGATCTCCCTTGCATCCCCAGCATTGGATTGGGGGTCTTCCCCTTTTTCCCAAGGAATCTTCCTTCTTGGAATCTCCCTTAGCATACTGATCTTGATGATTTCTATTAGGCTCATTCCTCTTGAAGAGAGGTTTGAATCCTTTCCTCCTCTGATCAAAATTCACATTTTTATTTTCCTTCCAAGATTTATGCAGGGATTCGCTTCCCCAACCTTGATCATATAGGTATTTATCCTTCCTGATGGCTTCAGTCAAGGTCCTGGGTTCATCGTACTTGATATTTTCCTTATAAAATATTGGAAATCCACTTAGAAATATCTATACTTTCACTTTCTCATCACCAATGAACTTGACATACTTTAACAATCCCAAGAACTTCTTCTTGTACTCTTCCATAGTCATGCTTCCCAACTTGAGTTAAAAGAACTCTCGCATTTTCTTGTCATAGAAATTCTCTGAGAGGTACTCCTTCTGGAAGTACTTCTCGAACTTCTTCCAAGTGATCCTAATTTCATTAACATGTTCCACTTGCTCTAGTTGGTCCCACCACATCACAACCTTCCTGTGTAAATGGTTGGTGTAAATCCTAGCTTCCATGTTTGATGAATAGTTATGCAATTGAAAATATCTCTGGAGCCCAAGAAACCATGCTTCGACATCATCTTCCCTTTCTATTTCACCATCGAAGGAAGGTGTCTTGAGCTTCCTCAACTCTCCTTGAAAAATATCTACCTCTTGTTTCCTTCTTTTTTGTCCGACAAGGAACACCTATGGACTGTTTATGGGATCTTATGATGCATAAAAATTTCTTTCTGAGTGAGGAGGTGAGTGGTGCCCATGAGATTTGCTGGAACTTCTGGAATAACCAACTCTTCCACTAGAATCTCTTATTTCATGATACTTGCCTCCTTCCTCTTGTCTTGAGTTTGATCTCTTCTTCATTTGTCTTTGCAACTGATTTAAACTCTGCAACACTCAAGCATTTATCTGATTTTTCTCTCTCACCAGTCTCTCGTTGTCTGCTCTGTAGCTCTGCACTTCCATCTTCGGGCTTCTTACCATTTCTATTAATGTTTCCTACTCTCCTTTTCCATTGCATCCAATGGACTCTATCTCTGCATTATCGACTCTAGTATTCTGGCCTTTGGCCTCCTTATCATGACTGGAGGCTCCCTTGCCTTCTTCCATTTACTCAATACGCATCCTAAGTTGGCATGCTTAAGCCCCTTAATTATGCAAAATGTGCAAGCGACCATTTTGTTAGAATTATGCGTTTGATAGACAAAATTTCCAAACCATGCTACAACTCTCTTTCTTGTTTTTGTTCATAGATAGCATATCCCCATTCTTTGAAAATAACAGTGTCCTGTTATCCTTGTTTGACACAAAATTTCATCCTGCATCGGTGCTTCCTTCAAACCACTTCCTAGGTGACCATGATTAGAAACCACGGCTAATTCCTTCCTTAGCACTTTTTTGTCTTGAGGACAACCAATTCATCCCTTATCACCCCTTCCCTCAGCTCTCAATCTACATGTGACCACAATAATGACCATGTGCTTAGCTGAAAAAGCACTCATCTAGAGATTCAGGACTTTGTAACTTTCAACCAAGACTAGATCAATGGTCCTCATCCTCATTCATGATCAACGATCAAGATCCACTTTGGAACTCCGCGCTTCAAAAGTTTCAACTTTCGACCTCCCCTTTTGCCTAGATTACTCTATACCGAAAGTTCAGAATCAGGCACCACATGTCCTCCTCAAATCAATGACTCTAGTCCACTTCAGGACTTCGGCCTTCAGAAGTATCAACCTCTTTCCTCTTAATTCCTTCCGGAATGCTTTTACCTAGATTTCATGATCTGTCGACACATGTCCTCCCGCAGATCAACAACCATGAATCGCTTCGTCTCTTCGGGCTTCAAGAGTTTCAAACTCTCCACCTTCGCTTCCTTCTAGAGTGATTTCACCCAAAGTCGATGATCCTTCGACGCATGTCTTCTGGAATCAACGGTCGATATGTACCCAAGCCTTTGGACCTTTGGGATTTTTTGACCCAATGCAACCTGTCACATATTTTCCCTCTGGAGTGCCCAGTCTCTGAACTGAACGATCTGTCGCCACATGGAGAAATACTGGAAGTGGAAACATGGCCCAATAAGGCGGGTGAAACATGTGACATTCTAACTAATCTTTCAATACTCCAAATGCTCAAAACTTACTGACACATGGCACACATCCCATGTGTCCACATCATCCTAGGTGATGTCCGCAAGCCATGTCACTTCGGGAATTCTAGGGTCCACATCACCTTTGGGTGACATCATCATGCCTCATCACTTTGGCTCTTCGGGCTTCAGGACTTCGGGAGTTTTCATACTAGTGCATCTCCAATTATCCCGAACTCTGAATTCCCGAACTGGCCAATCTATCGCCATGTGTTTCCTGGATCAGATGACTAAGATTCACTTTGGGTCTTCACCCAGAGCTCACAGATCTTCTCTAGATGTCCTCCTTAATCTGACGACTATGTTTTATTTCTGGGGTCCGGACTTCGGATATCTCAAACCTCAACCTTTTTTTTCTTAAATGTTTTTTTCGGAATCTCACGATCTGGTGATGCGTGCCACCTCATAGATCAACGACTACAATTTCTTCGGTTCTTCGGACTTTGGAAATATCAAACTTAAAAACTTATCTAGCCCCACAGGATTTGATCAAAATCCCTGGATCTGGTGACCTATGGCTCATGGCATATCGATGGATGAGATCCTTTTGGGTCTTCGGGTTTCAAAAGTCTCAAACTTCAAACCCCCTTCTTGCTCACTTTTTCCCAAAGCATTTTATTTGAAGAACGTGATCGGTGGATGAGTGTCCTCCCATAGATTGATGGTTCCTAGGCTACTTCAGCTCTTCAGGGATTCTTTGCTCGACCATTGACATGTCACATCACGGCATGCCTTTTCAATTTGTGGGGGAAGGCATTGACGGTTTGGAGTAATCCACTTTTCACCCTGCAATTCTCCTAACATTGACACGTAACCCCTCGATGAAACCGTGGTTTGGATGGCGGGACCACCTTGGGAAATTAACTCCCATGCAACTCGGTTCCCGCAATGCCTGTTGGTCATTGATCTCTCTCTCTAATGGGATATGATGGTCATGAACTTAACCTTTGCCTCCCTTTTCATCGAATGACCCCTGTTCACCTTTTTAAGGTTTAAGCTATTATTAGGTTTCTTTTCAATTCACTATATAACCATAGCATAGATAGAATCACTAAGAAATACACAATCAAAAGAGACACATCATTTATCCTTGGAAACCCTCATGTGGGAGAAAACCCAACAAAACTTCCTTAATATAGATAACCAATATAGTTCCAAGAGAATAAACCAAAAAATATAGAAAGTCCTCTCCCAAGTATGTGCCTCTCTCTCTCTTCCTTCTTCTCCAACTGCAGCTTCAAAATTGCGCTCTCATGAACAAGTGAGTGAGTGAACAAATGAGGCACTGGCCTCTCTTATTTATAGAATCTAGAAGGCGTTGAACTGAGGTGATTTTTCACTGGTAGGGCCGACTTCTGATTCTGGGTGGTTATAACCACTTTAATATATTTTGGTGCTAACTTCTGTAATGTCCCCACTTTGGGACATCATCACAGGGCAGAGACTTATGATGACCAGAGTAGCCAGATGGATGTTATAGCGAATACGGGGGTATTTGAGAGGCATTGTGGGGTCCAGTTGACATTTATCATCATATTCCATCATCATGAGCCATTCCACACAGGTTGGCTTTGGTATCGTTCCATTCCGACGATTTTCATGATTTTGACTATTTTGAGCTATAAGTTAATTAAAATCACTGAAGAGGGCATTTTGGGCACATTACTTGGAGGAACCTCTCAGTGTAATAGCTCATTGGAATCGGGAGGAGTAGAACTACAGGATGGGATGGATAGAAGTGACTTTCAGTGGCTAGGGAAGCCACAAGGAGAGATAAGGAGATTTTCAAAGGTAAAAAGGTTAATTAATTAATTAAAGTGATTTAATTAATTAATTAAATATTAATAAAATGAAAGTCACTTTGGAGGGACAAGGTGAGCCAAAAAGTATAAAGGAAAGGCAAGGGCCTCTTCTCATGTATTCATGTATGATCTCATTTTGATTTCTGGCTTCTAGCTAGTGAGCCCAATATTGGGGGTTTTGAGGGTTTGACATAACAAACCCTAGAGGACGATTCGGTGGTGAAAGATTCCACATATCTTGTCCCAAGCTTGGTCTCGGAGATGCAATACTCTCCCACACCATTCTAGTTCCATATCTACTCAGTTGCAGGAGGATTCTACATCAGTTTCATGTGCAGATAGAGAGAGGGCGCACCAGTTGAGGGATTTCAGCAAGAGGGGCGCACCATCTTTGGAGAGAGATTCGTTGTAGGAGATTGGCAGGGCCGTTGAGGATTCTATCACTTGGGTTTTCATTGCAGGGCCTTGGACATCAGATCTAGTGCTTTTTGAGACAATTTTATGGCTCAGATTATTTCTTGAGCAGTGGGGCGAATTGAAGAGAAGGAGGGCGTTTTTGAGATCCAGATCTAGTCCGTTTGGAGGGGTTACACTTCAGATCTGACCCTGAGAATTTACCTAGTGACTTGTAGTGTCCCAATCTATATTTCTGGAGAGTTTTAGAGCATTTGGAGGCCTCCTTCAGCAGGGCCGAATTATCTAGGGTTCCAGTCATCTAGTGGGGCGCACCATTCAGTGGGGGATTTCAGTTCTATAAAGATTGAGAGGGATCTTGGAGATTCGGTCACCTGGGTTGTTCTTACCATCACCCGATCTATTAGTTGGCATATTTATTAGGGTGATTGGACACTTTTGGCAGTAGGGCCGAATTATCTAGGGTTTCAGTCATCCAGTGGGGGATTTCAGATCTATAGAGATTGAGAGGGATCTTGAAGATTCGGTCACCTGGGTTGTTCTTACCATCACTCGATCTATCAGTTGGCATATTTATTAGGGATATTGGACACTTCTGGCAGTAGGGCCGAGTTATTGACGGTTTCAGCCTTCTATTGGAGCGTGGCATTCTTCAGCTGGAGAGTTTGGCATTCAGATCTGCTTGTATTGATCTTCATTTCTCATTCAGCCTTTGGAGGCATATTTTGTATTAGCAGGAGCATTTTTTAGCATCTCTTATCTATTGTCTATCTTCTTGGCCATTTGTTGAGTATTCCAGATCGGCATCTTCATTGTAGCAGGTTTCTCTATTTTATGAATAAAGAAGAATTGAGATGTTTTGGCTTGTCTATCTTATTGCATATGGTTGAGGTATGTTCCATGGTTATCTCTTTCTGTTATTTTCTGCATACACACATATAAACACATCTAAAAGGTAGATCAGCAAAGTGTTTGACGAAATACCTCACTCAGAAAAAGTTTTAAAAAGACACCAAAATAGTGATGATCCTTGCATAATGGCTCGGGATTATTACAACTTCTCATTTAGCCTATTACAATTAGGGTTTGACCAATCCGCAAAAGGGGATTTGGTCATTTACAATACCCGACATGATCAATCCACAAAAGGGGATTGATCTAATGAATAATACATCAATAATAAATAGAATACTCTTTGCAGTTACATTATTTCAACACTCTCCTTTAACAAGAAGGGTATTCTACAACAACATCAGTCAAGAGAGAGAGAGAGAGAGAGAAACAACATCAACAATACGTTGGAACACTGACTAGCATATCTATAAATCATCGGAATTTTTTCTCATCATGATCATTCTGAGTGTGGAGATGTAGTAGCATCATCATCCTCATTAGCATGAGGCTGAAGTATCATAATCATCTTCTTTAGCATGAGGCTAAAGGAATATCATCAACATATTTAGCATGAGGGTAAAGTAATCATCATCATATTCAACATTAAATCTGAAATAACATCATCATCATCATCATCTTCAACAAGAAGCTAAAGTGGCATCATCATATTCAGCAAGAAGCTGAAGTGGCATCATCATCTTCAACAAGAATCTGAAGTGGCATCATCAACATCTACATCAACATGGATTAGTATAACACTAATACATCATCATCATCAATAAAAACAACAACAAAACACAAAGGATGGATCATCATCAACATCAACACTAGGTTGAGAGTCTTCAGCATGAGGTTGGCATCACATCATGAAGTTGAATACACAATATCATTAGCATGAAGGAGGCTACACAATATCATCAACACGAAGCTGACATCATAGTATGAGACCAACAACACAACATCATCAACACGAAGCTAGAATCACAACATGAGGCTGGAAACACATCATCACAACATGAGGCTAGCACATCATCACATCATGAGGTTGGCACATCATCAGAACACGAGGCTGGCATGGAATCAACACGAGGCTGGCATGGCATCAACACGAGGCTGGCATCACAACACTAGGATGGCACATCAACACAACATGAGGCTAGAATATCATCAGCATGAAGATGGAATCACAACATTTAAGATGGCACATCAACACAACAATTAAGATGGCACATCATCACAACAATTAAGCTAGCACATCATCACAACAATTAAGCTGGCACATCATCACAACAATTAAGTTGGCACATCATCACAACAATTAAGTTGTCATATCATCACAAAAATTAAGCTGGAACATCCTCATTTTGTGGTACTCTTACAGATCCAAAGAACCCGCCCAGGGATAAAAAATATTCCCTAGGATATAAAATCCTAACGGAGCTACCACATGGTACTCTGACATACCGTCCTTACCGGACCTTCAATATCTTCCCAAGAATCATAAGATTCCTTAGGATTTTAAAAATACTAATGGAGCTACCATTACTGATCAGGATACCATAGTATCATCAACACTACTCCCCCTTTCGAGGGAGGTCCTTTCAAACTATACCAAGCTTGTCTCGAAAGTGCTCAAACTTTACACAGGACAGAGGATTGGTTAACACATCTACAACCTGTTCATCTGTTTCAACATATTTGAGTTTTATAGCTCCTCTCTACATCATATCATGGGTGAAGTGATACTGGATCTCTATGTTCTTCGACTTATCATGGAACACATGGTTCTCCATCATTTTTATACAACTTGTTTATCACATAGAATCACGGTGGCTTCCATCTCTAGATCAAATAGATCATTCAACAACATCTGAATCCATATGGATTCACAACTGGCGGAACATGCAACAATGTATTCCGCTTCTGTCATGCTCGGAGCAATGATAAATTTCTTCCTACTCTACCATGAGATCATGGCTAACGTCAAACTAAAACAACATCCTAAAGTTCTCTTTCTATCAGAAACACTTCCATCTCAATCTGAATTGGTGTAACCACTAAGTCTGAAGTCATGATCTCTAGTATAATAGAGACCAAAATCCAACATACCCTTAAGGTATCTCATCATATGTTTTGCAACAACAATGTGAACACGTCTGGGTTCTACCAGATAATGACTCAAGGAAAAACATATATCTAGCTTGGTATTCATCAGATACATCACTGAACCAATAATTTTTCTGTACAGAGTAGCATCAACCAATTCTGACGAGGTATCTACCAGGAACTTCAACTTTGTTTTAATGGGTGAGTACATGTATTTGCATTTCAACATGTCAAACCTCTTCATTTTAACTGCAGAATTCGCTTGGTTAAGGAATATCTTCTTTGTGCTCTGCTAAAATTCAAGACCCAAGAGATAATACATTTTGTTCTTCCATCAAACTCTGTAGTGAGCTTCTTCTGCAATCTGTGATGATATTTTTTTCATCTTGTCAATAATACATCATCTACACATAGTAGTAACATCACTGGCTCATCATTCATAACCTTGACATAAAGGTTAGAATCAACTTACTCTTAGTAAAGTCCAAGCTCGTCATGAAACTGTCAATTCTTCCATACCAAGCTCTAGGAGCTTGCTTCAACACGTACAAAGCTTCCTTCAACTGGCAGACATGAGTCTTTCTATCTTCAATATTCAGATCAAAGTTTCTCATTACATTGTACCAATATGGTACACTTGCTTAGATGAAACTCAATATGCACAATCATGTTCTAGCTCTATGTGTTCTCTACAAAGAACTATATTTTTTACTGATTGAGAGTATGTCCTCTCCTCTTTCTGCAACTGTTCCTTTTGGAACTGGGACTCTACAGTTGCACCTTCTCTAAAGATGAGAATGGTTGCTCCATTCTCACTGTGACTGCTGAAATATGGGAGTAACTCCTCTACTCCATCATGTCAACAAATTCATATGAAAATGAGAGTGGCTCAATAACTGAAACGGAAGATAACTCTCCTTATTTCATGGAGGTAACACTATCTTTTATCATATCCATGTCTCCATGACCCAACTAATGTACTGCACCAACTCCCACTCAATTTTAAATATGGGGATTTCTCCCCCTGCATTTCATACTATATATGAATCATGGTTGTTCTGGTTGTTTTCATAAATACTGGAATTATTTCTTCAATAAGTGTGTCATCATAGTCTTCTCCCTTTTGTTGGGAAAATCATCTGGACACACATCAGGATTTGTACATATGCAACATGCTTGATCAGTATAGATCAATCTTTGGAAGTCAATACTGACTTCTCTTCTAGTCTCATGGAAGAATCCATATCCTAATCTTTCTGACTATCTTCCTTCTTTGTCATTGAAACAAGGGAATCTTCCATGAGATTTCATATCTCCTAGGAGTCTATGAAGTTACAATCTAGTCTTCTCACAACATCTATCTTCCAGTCTTGGAAGTTGTCTTTTCATCTGATCTTTTATTAGATTAGGCTTATCCTTGATTTCTTCTGAGTCTACAAGGACTTCATGATATCTTACAGGGTATACTTGGTGTTGAATAGAAGGTCTAAATATGAAAGACTGAGTAAGGCTTCAACCAAGTTCTGCTTCCTGTCAAGGTGGCTTCATTAACCTTTGAACAATTATGTTTTGATATCTTGTTCTAATGTTCGGTCATCTTTGGAACCTTCTACTCCTTACAATCAATATTCATATGAGATACTCTGAATCTCAAGAGATAGCTTCTTCTTCATCTTCTTTGGTACATGAGTGTATATGGTCATGTACATAGTGTGCTTCATGTCTCATATAATATGTTTCCTTCAACAACCTTCACTATAGCTTCCTTAGGGTTATCACATGTGACCTGAAACATTGTCAACAAAAAAGAAAGAAAGAATAATACTCTTTTGATAATAGTAGATAACAATAACATGAATAATCATCACAGAAGCTCCTTTAGAGCTATCACTTGTGGCCTGTATGAAGCAAAGATCAAAAGTAATAAATACAATACGAAATGAGGTCAACACTCTTATAGTGTTGTGATAAAAAAATCATCCAAGGTAACCTGGAATCAACACAACAAGTTTCTCCTAGAGGAGATGTTAGTTGTATCTGGTAAATTATTACATTAAGAATTTATCTTAATATGCTCACATTCTACCAAGCATAATACTTTTCAAAGACTACTACCTCAACTATAGTGTTTACTTGTAAAGGGGTAGTTATCAACTTTTTCATGTGCAACATTGAATCTTATCAACTTAATTAATCAAACCTAGAACATGGAGTCTTGTCCTCAAGAATGAGTGTGTGTTTCTTTTCTTCCAAGTATCCTTCACTCAAGATGACAAGTGATTTCTTCAACCTGTCTTTTGTACTAGGAAAATATGCTATCTTGACAGGAGGTTGGGTTAGAGAATAAACTCTATGATCTCAAATTTATTCCATATAATACCTTGACTTAGATTTTGACCAAAGTTTAGTATGATGGTAATAGCTTCAACATGCAACACTGATCAAAATAATGTCATAAAAAATGGATGCATATCAGAATAATCAAACCTGAGTTGCATTATTCCTCTCAATGTGTTGGATCTTGATATCCTTCTGGATATATGGCAAGAGATCCCTTCTCTTGCAAATACCCTTTAAATCTTAACAATTTAAACATATGTGAGTACATACCTCTGATAATGTTTGTAGGTAGTGGCACAATCTGGTAGTAGCGGTAATAATTACCAACTCTTAAAAACTTCAAGGGTGACTGCAACTGGTTCTACAATTGATACTTCAACTGATACTGCAACTCCAATTGATACTGCAACTGATTATGTAACTGCAACTTAGGGTTTTATGAGGAAACCCTATTTTTTCAAACTTCAAATTTTGAAATTTTGATCTAGGGGCTAGATGCGTTGAGCTGGGGCGAGTAGGATGGTACAGTCAGATTTCTAAAAATCCAAAATTTCCCCCCTCAAACTTGATCAACAGATTTCTGGACTAGTGCTTCTAGTTTTTTGGTACTTCTGGTTTTATCTTGGGAAGCCCTCATGGGGGCGAAAACTCAACAAAAACTTCCTTACTATAAATAACCAATACAATGCCAAGAGAATAAACCAAACAATATAGAAAGTCCTCTCCCAAGTATGTGCCTCTCTCTCTCTTCCTTCTTCTCCAACTGCAGCTTCAAACTTGCACTCTGATGAACAAGTGAGTGAACAAATGAGGCAGTGGCCTCTCTTATTTATATAATCTGGCAGGTGTTGAACTGAGGTGTCTTTTCACTGGTAGGGCCAACTTCTCATTTTGGGTGGTTATAACCACTTTAATATATTATGGGGCTGACTTCTCCTTTAGCCTATTAAAATTAGGGTTTGACCAATCCGCAAAAAGGGATTTGGTCATTTACAATACCCGACATGATCAATCAATAAAAGGGGATTGATATAATGAATAATACATCAATAATAAATAGAATACTCTTTCCAGTTACATTATTTCAACACACCTGTCCTCCGATCCATTGATCCCAGATCTCTCCAGATCCTACAGTGGCGATCACTCCCGAATTTGAAGGGGACGGTCATGATCCCTCGAACCCCTTTAAAATGGGTCTCTACTGATCTAGATCCTGCGTAGATTCTGCAACGCCATTCCTCCTGATTTTTTCAAATCTGCGGTCAGAGTTCAATCTCTAACCATGAGACTCTGACCAACCGACTTGGCCCAAACTGGCCCGGTGTTTTAGCCAGAATCTCTGATACCAAACTGTAATATACCCAACCACCCACAGGATGAGGTATGCTACCTACAAGCCCACACTTGGACTTATTTCTCTTACATATACCTTTTCATTGTTTAAGGATTCATAAAATAAAAAGACTTTAATGACATGCACAACAGTAATCAACAAGCAAGCATATTATAAAGATTCAATTGAACAATATTTAAATATACAACGAAAAATAAAATTCAAATACATGTAAATGATACCATAATAGAGAGCACTTATATTTATATAAGGTGACACCAACTGGCTGCAGAACAAGGACGTTCCACCCAACCGTAGACACCACTTCTCCAAAATATCAACAACAATGTCACCCTCAAGCCAGGGCTACGAATCCACAAGGATGGTTCTAAAGTGTACTTAGGTTCCCAAACCAGTCAGCTCTCAAGCTCTCACATGTTTCCCAACATCCACAACAATCCAAGTACCCATCTCTCTTCCCCCCATCATGTGTCATCCCAAGAGAATGGAGCTCCACCCTTCTTTGCCACACAGTCCCTCATGCAGTCCTTCTCCTTATTACCAAGGTCTCCAACACAGCTAGTCTAGAATCTCAATGATGGAACTCTCATGACTCACAGTTGTGAGAAAAATAGGTCATAGGACAACACATCTCAGTCATGCAGGCCCCAAGTCATGGCTGGATTGCACCAGTGACCATTACAACCAACTATCCCATGGCTAATTCTCCAACGGTTCGATTCCTTTTCGCTTTGCCAAGCCAAGACATAGGTGAGGAGGGATCAATGGATGGGTCAGGGGGTGTATTGGAGTGCGTGAGGGACAAAATAGGATAATGTAGTGGTGACAGAGAGGACGAGACAACGACCAACCCCACAATTAGACTAGGGATGGGTTTACGTATTTTCGTGGGGAAATCAAGAACCTCCTGGCCTTCCCCAAGAAGCTCACATAATCGATCCCCTTCCCTTAGGTAGAAAGGTAATTAACATAGGAGTAAATATTTTTCCCCTTAAGCCCCCTCTCTTGTGGAATCATATCCCCCTATAAGTCTAGTCCTTATCTGTCTAGTAACCATCAATGTGTTTATTATTAATAATGATCAAAACATTGCATTTCTAAGGCATACTGGCCCTTTAAATAATTGTTTGGGCACTCAGGCCTCTCAGCATTATAACAATACATTATTTAAAATGGGGGTTTGAAACCTGGGGTGTTACATAATTGTTTCAATTTTATGCAGAAATGGAAAATTGTTGTTAACTCAATATAGTTAAGAAGATCATGAAGATGCACATGCCATTGAAGATCAAAGAAATCAGGCACAAAACGGTTCAAAGGAAGATTGGCTCTTTATCTTGCAATCTTCATAAATAGTAAAATCAATCCTGAGGATCTCTCGATCCTTAGGATAGCTTAATTTACTTATCTCATTGTAATATATAAAGGATAGTGAACAATAGAGAGATAACCCAGGAATTTACAAGAATTCATATCTCTTGAATTATTGAAACTACGTACAACAATACCATTGTAAATGATTTATCAATTATGGAATTAATGAAAGATTCAAGCATTTTGATCATTTCTATGTACTAATTTTTTCGTAGAAGTACCTTCTGAAGACCGTGGGCCTAGTCGACAGGAGCTACTGTCTCATCTGTAATCGTATCAATTATGTTATAGTTATGTGATTTGAATTTCCTTTCAATGGTTAAGATAAACTTGTTAATTTGTTGATTCTTTTATGAACTGGTTATGTTGTTCCATTTGTAGAGAATAGATGTTCCATTTGAATATTATCGATTGTTGTTCCATTTCCATTTTTTTTTAGTTTATTGTTTGTGAATTCCTTCCATTTTCTCATTTACTATTCTTTTCGCATTTGTTGTTCCTTTTATCAAATTCGCATTTGTTGTTCCTTTCGTTAAATTCACACTTGTTGTTCCTTCTCAAATATTTAGTCATACGTTGTTCCTTTCCAACAGATTAATTAGTTGTTGAGAGATTGATTCATTAAGTGTTTTCGTATATTAAATTACTGTTTCTTAGATCGATGAACAAATTTCAGTAATTGATTGATGATTTGATTTATGGTGTGTTTTTGCTCAGAACATATTTATGTTGATTGAGTTATTAGTTTCAGAGTTTTTAATGAGTGCATGAAGAACTTGATTATTGTAGTAATTTAGATAAACTTAGATTTGCTGTAACTGAATTATCTACATGATTTAAACCTCTACAACTATCGGTATAGATTTTGCTGACATTCTTGAAAGAGAAGATGAATCCTCGGTTGACAAATTAATGTCAAACTAAGGTTGTTTTTAGGAAATCTTTAGAGCCCAACATTTTGGCACCGTTGCTGGGGATAATGTCAAATATAGCATAGGTCGCGTCTCTGGAGTATTAGGTATTGGAAACTGAAGGTAAGAACCTATGTAGGAAACAAGAAAAATGTTTTTTCCAACACCTACCTTCAAGTCATGCATAGAGGTTATATAGGCACATAGAATTTGTGTTGGTGTGTATGACTAAGAAGAAAGAACCTGAAAAACAAAAACCCCTACCAAAAAATACAAAATCCCAGGGTTCGATGCCCCCTGGAAGGAGCACTTTCATAGATGAAATCATCCAAAAATTTGAATCTCAAGCCTTGGTTGGACCTAGAAAAGGTTCTACCCAAATCGCTCAAGCAACAAATTCACCAACTACAGCTCATGCTGAGGTTCATAGCGGAACTGAAAGGACTGAACAAAGTTTCCAAAATACACATACTCCACTTTTCAGTCCTTTAGATGAGGGAAATTCTTTTAATTTGAGAAAAGGTGAAGGGGAGACTAGTGGAATTTCTAAGGAAAACTCACCACCACGTGAACCTGGATCTCCTGTGATTCTGGTAGGAGAAGGAATACCTGAAATCCCAGACATAGGTAGCATGATTAAATCTCCTAAGGGACCAAGTAATCAACCACCTTGAGTAGAACACCCAAACCAAGAAATCCTTGAAGGCTATTGGCACATCTTCGACCAAATGGCACAACAAAATCCGTTGCGACCCCACATGTCCACTTTGGAGTATCCCATAGTTGATCCAGTTTCTAATTCTCCAATGAAAGCCATTCCACTACAAAATATTCCAACCTTCAATGGATTGATCTCATAAGACCCTGATGCATTCTTATTCGAGTTTGATTTCCTGTGTAGAGGCTATGACTATACCTCTGAACCCTAGAAATTAAAGCTATTTCCTTCCACTTTGAAAGGAGCAGCTTTATGATGGTTTATGGGACTAAGGGGAGGAACTATAAATTCATGGGATGAAATGAAACAAGCCTTCCTTATGAAATATCAAGACTACTGTAGAACTAGGGATTTAAAGGATGAAATCTTTAAAATGATTACAAAATAAAATTAAACACTAGAAGAATATGTTGAAAGATTTCAATATAACCTACAGATATCACCTTATGGTACACTACTAGGTGAGGTACTTAAAGACACTCTAATAAAAGGTATGAAAGATGAATGGGTAGAAACATTGAATTTAATGGGAAAAGGTGATATTTATCAAGAAACATATGATGACATTGTCCAATTGTGTATCAGGTGTTCACGTGGTAATACACAAACCATATTAGTAATATGAGCCCCCATCACTAGAAGTAGCAACATTGCTAGTGGGAGTGTCACTCGAGCAGAAATATGTAATCTTTTATAAAATTTTAAAACAAACATTTTGGGTACTCTGGCTACACAATTGGATGTTCTACAGGTTAAAAAGAAAAAATAGAAGAAAAACAGTCTTTGGATATATTTTTTCCACGATGAAGAAGGAAACATGGTTCAAGGGAGTGTCCCTTGGATGTAGTTTGGACTTGTGCCATCTGTGCCAAAGACCATGTGACAGAACAATGTCCATCTCTTCCAGGATTAAAAGTTTTCTTCAAATAAAAAGAAGAGGAAACAAAACCGGTATATATGATGGCTCAACATCTCCAGTGGCAAGCTTGCCCCCCAGGTAAGCTACAAGATCCAACAACATAATTTTGGAAACACATGGCAAGGCCAACCTTTTGCTAACTTGACCTAGCAGTTCCAACAATATCCTACTACACCCTGGCCAAACCAACTTGTTTCTAATCCTACTTGGCCTAACTTGCAATACTCTACCCCATTTTGGCAGAATTGAAATAATAACCCCTATCCTTCACAGTGGACTAGCATAGCTACCCAAGCCCCAATTTGGACTCAAAATTGGCAGTGCCCCATGGGACTGAACAATCAACCCATGGGAATGGCTCCTCAAGCTCAGCCCACTTTACAAGATCCACTTCAATTACCCCAGAATCATCAACCTCAAATGTGCCCTCAATTACCAGCTAAACCCAACCTGAATCCTAACAACAGACCAGTCCAGCTCGTGCAAATTGTTGAAACTTTAGAAGGTGGAACAAACTCTGTCGGGTGCAATAAACTTCAATTGAGATTAGGGCATGTAATTTCTCATAAGGAAAGAAACATTCATCAAGAAAAGGAGAATGAGAATGATATACAAACAACAATAAAACCATCGATTGTGCTCATAATAGAAGAAACATAATAGAGCGAAAACACAGTCGAGAAACAAAATCCTGATAAAGATGTAATTTCTCCTCCCCTGTTTCCAAAAATGTCAATGATAGAAAAACCAGTCGTGTATCCTAACTTTGATATCATTAGGGAACTAAATAATATGTGTTAAAATTCCACTCCTACGGGATTTGCAAGATATTCCTATTTATGGAAAAACAATTAAAGAATTACGTGGGAAGAAGCCCGTAAGGAAAACTAAGAATCCATCAATTGTTCATGTGGTAGGAACTTTGTCCGAGCTTATTCTAGGCAAGCAAGACCCAATCAAGTACACAGACTCAGGGAATCCCGTGGTAATAGTTCAGACACAAGGTTGTTGTTTTCCAAATACATTGGTAGATTTGGGGGAAGCCATCAATATTCTGACCACCGAGACCTGTAATGTATTGGGTATCACCTCCTTCGAGCCTACTTCAACTATTTTATAACTGGTTGATAGATCGGTGTTTAAAGAAGTCAGCACATTACAAGACATAGCAATCTCGGTCGACTCTTGGGAATGCCCGACTGATTTCCTAGTTATCAACCCAAGAATCAAACTGGATGGACACCCATTAATATTGGGACGACAGTGGCTAGCAACAAAAGATGCATACATAGGATGTCGCACATGCAACATGACAATTTCTAGAGGAAGTGCTATAAAGAACCTTATCTTGTATCCTCCAGCTAAACCAAGTCTTCCTGTCA
This sequence comes from Picea engelmannii, assembly GCA_009831015.1. Classification (NCBI taxonomy): domain Eukaryota; kingdom Viridiplantae; phylum Streptophyta; class Pinopsida; order Pinales; family Pinaceae; genus Picea; species Picea engelmannii. Next base: position 574,314 of record ML780229.1, on the reverse strand, counting down.
TACATCAACAGTTGCAACCACCTAGATATCCAAAAGAAAACTTATGATCTCCTCTCACATTGGAATAAGCTCTTGGGCTCAAAAACAAACTAGAATATGATGTGATCAAAAACTTCATTAACAACCCAACAATTATAAGAAACCCAACATGTCAAATGCTAAAAGTTGTTTTAGATAATGAAGCACAGGGAGATCCTTTGGAAGAATTGATGGATGAAAAGATTCCCACTACTGTTGTCCACAACAACATTACATTTGAAATTACACTAGGAAGATTTCTGAATATTAATGCCAATTTGAATGAGAAACAACAACAAAAATTGATTCTGATCCTTTCTAAATGTCAACAGGATTTTGATTAGGAGTATCTCGACATGAAGGGAATTGATCCCCAACTATGCACACATCATATCTATATTGAAAAATATGTCTGGCCCATCTGACAACACCAATGAATATTGAATCATCATCTTAGGGATGTTGTTAAAGAATAATTACAGAAAATGTTGGATGTAGATTTCATATATCCTATTTCAGACAGCCGGTGGGTCTCTCCACTAGAAATTGTCCCTAAAAAGAATGAGAAGTGGAGAATCTATGTAGAATATAGAGAACTCAATAAATCTACCCAGAAGGACCACTTTCCCTTACCGTTTATTGATTAGGTCCTTGATACTTTAGCAGGGAAGAAGTTTTTCTCCTTCCTAGATGGCTTCAACTGTTATAATCAAATTCAGATTGCTCCGGAAGAATAGGATACAACTACATTTACATGTCCCGGGGGTACCTTCTCATATCAAGTATTTCCCTTTGGAATGTGTAATGCTCCAACTACATTCCAGAGAGTCATTTTAAGCATATTTTATGATTTAATTAATGAACGACTTGAATTTTACATGGACGATTTAACCCCTTGTGGCACTGACTTTGATCAAGCTTTAAGCAATCTAGAGAAGGTACTAGAAAAATGCATTGCTAGCAGGATATGTTTGAGTGATGAGAAATTTCATATGATGATGACTGAAGGTGTGGTACTAGAACACTATGTTTTTGCAGACAGAATCAAGGTAGATCGAGCAAAAATAGAGGTAATCCTTAATTTTCCTACACCTCGTACACAAAATGAGGTACGTAGTTTCCTTGGATGTGTAGGATATTATCGTTGATTCATAGAAAAATTTTCAAGAACAGCTGCACCTTTACATGCTTTAAATGGTAATGTGTAATTTTAGTGGTCTAATAAGTGTGATGTTGCATTTGCAAATCTCAAAAGGTTAGTTTCAACAACACCAGTGCTGAGAGGATTGAACTGGAAGTTACCATTTCACATCTCTTCAGATGCATCGGATATCGCTATAGGTGTTGTCCTTGGACAGGAAGAAGATAAGAAACCTTATGTTATTTATTTTATTATCAAAAATATTACTCCTGCCGAATTGAATTACATAGTAACATAAAAATAATTTTTTGTCATTATACATGCTATTAATAAATTTCTCCACTATATAATAGGCTATCCAGTAATTTTGTATATCGATCACTCTGATATTAGATATTTATCCAAAAAACCAATTACTAATGGATGTGTTACAAGGTGTTTGTTTCTATTGCATGAATTCAACATCATCATTAAGGATTGAATGAGAAGAGATAATCTTGTTGTAGATTTCTTGTCTTCTGTACCCAGAACAGATAATTATTTGATAGTCGAAGACCAATTTCCAGATGAAAACCTATTCACTTTGACTATTGAGATGTCTTAGTACGCAAATATGGAAAATTATCTATCATCTAGGAAATTACCAGCACACCTGTCATCAAGAGAAAGGAAATTAATCGTTCAACGTAGTGCATGGTTTACCTGGATTGGTGGATACCTTTTCCACACAGGGTCTGATATTCATATCCGAACATGTATCAGAGACGATGAGATTCTCTATATATTTAAGGGGTGTCACAATGAGCCCTATGGCAGACATTTTTCAAACCACAGAACTAGGCATAATGTTTTACAGATGGGATATTATTGGCCCTCAATATTCAAAGATGCAAAGAAGTATGTCTAGGCCTGTGACAGTTGTCAAAGGATGGGCTGACCAAGCCAGGTTGATGAAATTCCCCTACAACCACTATTGGTGGCAGAACCTTTTGGCCCCTTCAACCCAAAATCAAACCATAAAGATTATATACTAGTTGCAACAGACTATATGACCAAGTGGGTAGAAGCAGTGGCCTTGCTAAACACAACTGAGGAAGCATTCATTAAATTTCTCTTTGAACTATTTGTATACTATGTATTATCTAGGTAAGTAATCACTCATGGAGGATCTCAATTTTTAACACATAAAATATCGACCACTCTGCAAAATTATCACATTAAACACAGGGTCACCTCCCCATACCACCCACAACAAAGAAGACAAGTGGAAAGTACCAATAAATTCTTGGAAGCAATCTTCACAAATATAGTTTCAACAAATCGTCAAAATTGGGTAGTCGAGCTTCCAAATGCCTTATGGGCTTATCACACAACATGGCGTAACACTACTGGCTACTCTCCTTATCACCTAATCTTTGGCAAAGAACCTATATTTCCAATTGAATTTAAGATCAAGACTCTAAAAATGGCCCACGAAATTGGACTGGATCTTATGGAGGCACACACACAATGCTTACAACATCTCAATAAGTTAGATGAAGCATGCTTGTTTTCCCTTCAGTGCATAGCTATTATTCAACAACAAAGAGCTAGCTAGCACGATAAAGATATTAAGAAGAAATCCTTCTAGAAAGGTGATTGGGTGCTTCTCTATGATTCCAGATTTCAGGATTTTCCTGGGAAATTGCAGACAAGGTGGCTGGGACTGTATGAAATCAATGAATTTCATGACAATGGAACTATCAATTTAGTTACCATCGACAGATCTGGTTCTCCTTTTCTGGTAAATGGACATCGACTACGACTCTACCATCAGCCGATTTCAAAAGAATCATTTTTCCAAGAAGTAAGTAATGATCCTACTGTTCAGATTTTAGCTGGTTGGGAAGGTAATCCAGCAGCTTCAACTCCATAATATTGTTGTTTTTATCAACACTATACATGTTGTATATATTTTTCTTTAAATATTTGATTAAGTTTTAAGTTTTTATTTTCTAGGAAAGTCACTATAAAGAATTTTGGGGAACAAAAACTAGAAAAAATGACTGTAATGAAATATAATTAGCACTCTTTCTGTTCCTTATTCAAAAATTAAAATTTCTCTTATCTCACTTTGAAAAATCTATTGAATATAAACCTTGTTTTACAAAGGAGATGAATATGTCATGTTCCGCAGCAAAAAGTCAGGCGACTGCACTAAAAGAATGCGTAGCTATAGTAAATAGAAATGAATGCATGACACCATAAACCATCCAATATATTATATTTTCCTGATCATTGAATAAACCTACCCATAAAATTAAATGAATTTATTTGATGACTAATCAATCCTAGATCGGCTAAAACAAAAATTTATGCAGGAGGAATCAAATTACTCAATTAGATGGTTGAATTTGAACACCAACGCCTTTTTTTTCCCAGAATGTAACAACTGTTGTTCCCTTTGTTGTGATTGTTCTTCCCATTTTTGGGTAGGGTCGTTCATTCAAACATAATAGTTTATGTTCCCTTTGTTGCATTTGTTGTTCATTCGAACGTAACAAATGTCATTCCCTTTGTTGTGATTGTTGTTCCCTTTCCTGGTAATGTCGTTCATTCGAACGTAACAGTTGTCGTTCCCTTTTTGTGATGGTCGTTCCCTTTGTAGGTAGTATCGTTCATTCAAATGTAACAACTACTGTTCATTTTTGCGGTTGTTCTTGTTGTTGTTCCTTTCCCTTGAAAGTCACGATTTTTTACCAACAACACATGTTGTTTTCATGACTACTCCTAATACGTTTAGCCACTCCTTTGGGTATGAACTTCAGTAACTAATTTTCAACAAAATCACTTCTAATTATCATAGTAACAATTTGTCATTTTCTTTTGTGGACTATATATCATACCTTATCAAATCGTTTATGGATTGAGTTTTCTGAATTATCTTAATATCGTTTCTTTCCCCTATATATATACATATACTTGAATGATAATTTGCCTTCACATCGTAATAAGGAGTCTAAGGAACATTTTTACTTGGAATTCTTACACTTCTTACGGCATCCCACACTCTTAAGGAGTAGATGAGCCTCCGTTAATAAAGCCTAAAAAGAAAAAAAGGAAATAATAATTAAATATAAATAAAGAAACTAAACTTCTCCCACAAAGGATAGGGGGTCTCATCATGAGCCAACCTACCACTATCATAAGAGTTTAACATAAGTGACATTCCCACTATGTCTACCACACCAGGTCAATGGCCTTTTTCCTTTAAAGGTCAAAGGATAAGAGATCTCATCACAATCTGGCTTGTTCACTTAGGTTACAATCTAGTGAGTGGCATTGTTGTTATCTAGATACCAAACGAGGATAATGGAATTTTTGGGAAAAGGCTATTCAAACTATTTATTGAGAATACTAGCTCATCTATGGGTTAAAAGGAAACCCTGTTGAGGCTATGGATGCCTACTGCTAGCAGTGGATCTGCCTGTGGTATGGAAGTTTATCTTAAATACGCTAAATTTTTATTGTGTTCGTAGATTTCATTTCTTAAACAAAGAGGTTATCATTCTAGTTATATTCAACACAAGGGAAAGTAACAAAGTTATGACATGTGGCATATTTATAAAATGTGAACAAGTTAGGACTACTCAAAATATTCTTCCTTAACATATTTTCACATTGGTATTTGAACTTGTAATTTCCACGAAAAGCTGTGATTATCGTTCATGACTAACATTAAAATGATTTGAAAGTTATTAACGGTCGTTCTCCTAGCGATGACAGTGTAATAATTATCCCTCACTTGATGGACCGCTATCATTACATTCACACATATCAACGGTCGAGGTTGACCTTTTCATTCATCAGGGGGAGGATATTCCACACGATTATCAATAGACCATAATGATTACAATTAATGGGAAAATTTGTATTTCTATATACCATTGTTGTTCTGTAATTTTTACCATTTCTAGTATTTTTTTCTCACAGGTTGGTCTAACTAAGTTTGCAGTTGGGAACAATAGTTGTGCTGACTTGTTTACATAAAACATGGGTTGCTAAAGTATCCTCCACTAGCCCACATTGCTGCAAGTAACTGACCAAGAAAGGGAAATTCTACATCGTCTGGGATGGACACAATACTTTAACAGAATGCATGGATTCGATGTAAATGTTGCGCTAGCATTTTTCCAAAACTTACAGGGAGGAGTCTCAATAATTAGATGTATACAAATACCGGTTACTGATCCCATTATAGTTTATGTAACATGCCTCCCAAACGAAGGAACATAGTGGACCAGGAAATACACAACACTCAAGGAGGCTGTGGAGTCCTTCACAGAACCAAGGGAAGAATTTGTCAAAAAAGGGAAAGGCCTCAACCCCTCTACTCGTAGCGAAACATAGAAGGAGATAGCAGGCATGATATAGAGATATATCACATGTGATGGGTGATACAACGTGGTGATGCCTCAACACCTTAAGCTATTGGTAGTATTAAAACAAAGGTCAGTGATAAATCTACCATTATTTTTTAATACAATGCTGCATGAAGTCGTCGGAAGGACCCAGAAAGACAAAGAACCTGCTAATGTAATTAGTCATCATAGGTTAGTAAAATTGATAGTAAATAGGGCCTTAAACCATACACAAATAACTTGGGGAGACTTAATTAAGACCGATAGGCCCCTTCAAATTGAGAAACCTGAAGTCCACCATGAAATTCCCCCATAGGGAATTGACACAGCCTAGACAGAAGGAGATAATGACCAAATTGAAATTCTAGTACCCCAACCTGAAATGGAAGAAGACCTCATTCAGTTGGTAGAAACTCAAAGAAAACATGCAGGAACATCAAATAAGAAGAGATAGAGAACCATTTTTGTTCCTGAAACCTCCATTGTAAAAAGAAGAAAGGGTAAAGAAACAGCACAACCTGAAATCACTTATGAAACTATACAAACATAACATCCATCACATGAAATCCCTGTAGAACAATAGGATAATTTCTTCGGAAGTTATGAAGAAGAGATGGCCCAAGTATTGGTAAATTTAGGGATATCACTTACTAAAGATACATACAGGTCAGGAGAGACCCAAGCTCCAACTTCTTCACATTCAAACCCTGTCTTTGATCTTCCTGATATGGAGATGCCATCTCCTGAGGGAACATAATATCCAGAACCCCAGTTCGATGTGAACAATCCTTTAGATCAACCAGAGCATCCAAAATATATAGGGAATCAATCACCAATTGATCAAGGTGGGGAAGACCTTGAAATTCCCATTAAACAGAAAGAGACAACAAAAAAAGGCAATAATAAAATTAGAAAATTGGAACATGAAAACAAGACATTGAGGAAAAGGGTTAAGAAAATAAAAGTATTGAAACAAAAAGTTGGCAGATTGAAAGAAATAATTAGACAATTTAGGAACCAGTTGGAACATGCTGAAAAATATCAAAAGAAGAAGAAATATAAGAGGGCTAGAGTACAGGGAATAAATCCACTTCCCAGAAGGACAGTTCACACCAATTCTATTGGAGCACAAACATAATTTCATGTTCCTATGGAAACAGTTGAAATAGAAACTCAAACAGAGGTTCCAACAACAATAGAAATAGTTGTTCAGACTGAAGAAGTATTTCACTCTCCTAGACATGATGCCATTATTAAAAGGTTGGAAGAAGAACAAGAACAATCCCAAAAAACCCTAACTCAATGTATAAGTGAAATGGTGACAGTGATAGAACATCATAAAGTTGTCATACAACTTTGAACCATGTCAGCAACTGAGAATGAGACCTTTGTTGAACTCAGTGGAACTAAAGAAAAGTTGAAGAAGGTACAAGGCCATCTTGATGGAGATTTGGAGTAGATCAAATAACTTTACTTTGTTTATTCAGATATATTAGCTTGCAGGGCCCCTGCTACTAAATATACCTTATTTCTATTAGAACGTTATCTGTTATTAAAAGTAAAAGCTATTAGGGTAGGAACACCTTCTTAGTTCACCGATGTTTCTAATTGTGTTTCATGTTTTAAAGAACAAGAGGATGGAGTACAATATGTTTTGTGTGAGCTATATCTTCACAATTTCATCCTAGAAGAAAACAAGAAAGAGAACCCCAATCCATTCACTGGATATATCCAGTTTCATGCCTTCTTGTATTTTTCCAAAAATAAAATCAGGTGGGCTAAAGTACATAAGGTCTTCATGAAGAGGGAGAATGGACTAGACCTATGAATCAGAGGGGAACCTCCTAAATCCTTTGATACCATTATGCATCATAGAGAATTCATGAAGAGGGAGAAGTTTGTGGAATCTTTAGCCCCCATCCATAGACATGTTGTACATTCAGTTCTACAGTATTTTGGAGAGATTAAAGAAGAATCCCTTTCTACTACCAAAATAAGATGGAATGTCTCTTCAAATGAAGTCAAGAACATGGAACCATTTGGCTTCAGAAATTTTCAAGTAGCTACTTTCAGGTTAGAGAGGTATGCCAAAATGATCATGGAAGAAGGGCCTTCCTATATTGGATGCAAGAACAATCCTCCCATTATTTGGTATCCTCTAGAGGGTTATAGGAGTTTTTATGAAATTCATAAGAAATGAGAAGATGTTGATTTTGAAGAGCTTAAAGGTAAGCATGGGTTCCAAATACCTAGAGAAGAGACATCTCCACCCTTCAGTATCACTTCTTGGCATATAAACTCTCTTGTTGCATGAGGACATGCAAAAAGGTAAGCTGGGGGGTATGTTGGGTTGAGAAAAAGGTATAAATATTCTCCTTATTAATTTGATTTGTGATATGTTCTTTGTTGACTTTTCTATTAATTTGAAGTAGTTAGGAAGAAAATGGTTAAAAAGATATTAGGAAATAATATTAAATGATATCAGATATTTTCTAAAATTTGGTTTGAATTGTTTCAATTTTATGGAGAAATGGACAATTCTTGTTAACTCAAGATAGTTAAGAAGATCATGAAGATGCACAGGCCATTGAAGATCGAAGAAATCAAGCACAAAATGATTCAAAGGAAGATTGACTCTTTATATTGCAATCTTCAGAAATAGTAAAAGCAATCCTGAGGATCTCTTGATCCTTAGGATAACTTAATTTACTTATCTCATTGTAATATATAAAGGATAGTGAACAATAGAGAGATAACCCAGGAATTTAAAAGAATTCAGATCTCTTAAATTATTGAAACTATGTATAGCAATACCATTGTAAATGATTTATCAGTTATGGAATTAATGAAATATTCAAACGTTTTGATCATTTCTATGTACTGATTTTTTTGTAGCAATACCTTGTGAAGACCATGGGCCCAGTCGACAAGAGCTAGTGTCTCATCTGTAATCGTATCAATTTTGTTATATTTTTGTGATTTGAATTTCCTTTCAATAGTTAAGATAAACTCGTTAATGTGTTGATTCTTTTATGAACTGGTTATGTTGTTCCATTTGCAAAGAATAGATGTTCCATTTGAAGATTATCGATTGTTGTTCCATTTCCATTTGTTGTTAGTTTGTCATTTGTGAATTCCTTTATTTTTCACATTTACTATTCTTTTTGCATTTGTTGTTCCTTTTATCAAATTCGCATTTGTTTTTCCTTTCGTTAAATTTGCACTTGTTGTTCCCTCTCAAATATTCAGTAATTCGTTGTTCCTTTCCAACAGATTAATTAGTTGTTGAGAGATTGATTCATTACGTGTTTTCGTAGATTAAATTATTGTTTCTTAGATCGATGAAATTTTTTTAGTAATTGATTGATGATTTTATTTATGGTCTGTTTTTGCTCAGAACATATTTTTGTTGATTGAGTTATTAGCTTCATAGTTTTTAATGAGTGTGTGAAGAACTTGATTATTTCAGTGATTTAGATAGACTTAGATTTGTTGTAACTAAATTGTCTACACGATTTAAACCTCTACGACTATCTGCATAGAATTTGCTGACATTCTTGAAAGAGAAGACAAATCCTTGGTTGATAAATTAATTTCAGACTAAGGTTGTTTTTAGGACATCTTTAGATCCCAACACAGAGGAATAATTTATGTACCAAATTCCTAGGAATTGAAATATTTGATATTGAGAGAAATGCATATTGTACATTATGTTGGGCACCCAGGGTATCGTAAAACAATTGAAGTTGTCAAGAGCCAATATTATTGGTCAGGTATGAAGAAGGAAGTTGCTGAGTGTATTGCCAAATGTTTGGAGTGTCAAAAGGTCAAGGCTGAGCATAGACACCCAACTGGTTTGGTACAACCATTACCCATTCCCGAGTGGAAATGGAAAGTTGTAACAATTGATCTCATCACCAAACTTCCCAGAACAAACAAACAACATAATTCTATCATGGTAGTGGTGGATAAGCTTACTAAAGTTGCCCATTTTATTCCAGTAAATATCACTCACAAGGAAACCAACGTTATTGATATTTATATGAGAGAAATTGCTCGATTGCATGGAATACCCAGGACAATTGTGTTTGACAAAGATCCAAAATTTACATCAAATTTTTGGAAAGGATTATTTAAAGGAATTAGAACAAATTTGAATTTTAGCACAACTTGTTATCGCGAATCCGATGGACAAACAAAGAGGGTGAATCAAGTGATTGAGGATATGTTGAGGATGTAGGTGAAGGATAAACCATCAAAATGAGAGGATTACCTGCACTTAGTAGAGTTTTGTTATAACAATGGGTACCAAGCATCTCTAAAGATCAACCCATTTGAGGCACTTTATGGAAGAAGGTGCAACACACCAATAATTTGGGACAACCCAACAGATAGAGCAATGGTTGGGCCATAATTACAATGGAAGAGAAAAGGTTGAAAGTAAAATAGAATTTAAAGGCTTCTCAAGATAGGCAGAAAATTTAGGTTGATAAGGGAAGAAATCACAGAGAATTTAAAGTGGGTGACCATGTATTCTTGAAAGTAAAGGCCAACAAAAGTTCTTTGAAGTTGGGAAATTGTTCAAAGTTGGAAGCTCATTATTGTGGGTTGTTTGAAATCCTAGAGAGGATTGGGCCTATAGCATACATGCTTGCAATACCTGCATAAATGCATATTCATAATGTATTCCATGTATCATTGCTCAAAAAGTATATACATGATTCTAATCATGTTATTGATTGGAATGTGATTCAGGTGGAACAATAAGGCACTTTTCAGGTGCATCCGATGTGCATACTAGACTGAAATATCAAGTAGCTCCAGAATCAATCCATAGAGCTAGTAAAGGTCTAATGGACCTGGTATAGTCCTAAGGATGCAACTTGGGAGCACGAGGATGCTATGTGGGTTGAATACTTGCATATTTTTTAGGATTTTTTAAATTTTTGTTGCTAAATGTGTATATATATTGCACTGAGGATAATGCATAAATAAGGGGAGGGGAACATAATAGCACAAGATCGAGCTCTAGTTGTAAATGTAAATATGTTTTATAGGATGGTGAGCCAGGTTATTATAGGCCAAAAGGTTTATGTGATTATTAGGCTGGAGATCCTAGATGTTAAAGGCCAGTGAGCCTATTTTTTTCTATGTAAACATTCATATCATTAATAAAGTACATCAATGTGTGTATACCAACCACGATAAAGAGTATGGGGGACTAAAATCCACTAGGAAGAGAAAAGGTGGGGATAATGTCCTAGAAAGGGGGCTAAGCTAGAGGGATTATTTCCAAAGGAATATTTTAATATTATTCTTAAATACTAAGGTGTGAATAATTATTTTTATCCTAAGTTATAAGGATGGTGACAAGTGGGCCAAAATGGATCTCAACTTAACAAGTGTCCAATTTGGGACATGCATACAAAGTGTTTGGGCTTAGTGCATTATTCGATCAATTCTCCATTCTTTCCATTCAATCCATCATTCAAACCTCTCCATCCTGCACACACTCCTTCAACAGTAACTTGTACTTTCTTGTTATGAGAAGTGCATATGCCTTACTTGAAGGTTGTTGTTGCCATCACTTGTAACTTACATGAGCCCGTACTGTACCTTACCTGAGCCGGTACTACACCTTACCTGAAGGTCACTGCTACCATCACTTGTACCTTAAATGAACATTGGTGCTTCCATCACCTATACATGTACCTGGTTGACTTAAGCACTGGACTAAAGAAGCGGGTTGTCAGGCTGTTGGCAGCCAATACAATTTTTTCTATTGCCCTATAAGCTGCCTACACCTATGTCTTCTGAACTTCAAATTGTCGTCGCATTTTCCAAATAGACGATATTTTCATTTCTTGTGACACTTGTAAATTGGTCTCCATTTAGTTTTCACGACTGTAAGCGTGAAAATTCCTCCATCGTTATTTGAACTGTCATGATCTTTGCATTGATATTTTGAGTGGCACTTACCTTTGGTTTATCATTAAGTGGCTGTAAGGATTTTCGAACTATGCCTACTTTGATTGCGCGACTTGATTTTTATTTAATTGGTAAGGCATTGAGCATGAAAATTTATGTTTTTGGGATTTTCCTAGTCCATGAACTGCATAAGGGTCATGGTTTATTTTTGTTTATATATATATGATGTGATCCTTATTGTTATGGCTCTTGGCTTGTCGATTTTATAAATATCGATTATCTCTATGTTTTAAAACTTTGATATGATGGCGCATATTTAATTTTTGGGTTTGATTTCACATTGAATGACAATGGTTTGAAATTTTACAATGGCGCATTGGTATATCATCCATCGTTTGATTTTTATGGTTGGCCGAATGATATGGTTTGAACTATGTTATGATTGATTTAACAGAGGATTAATCGCCAGTTGTACTTTTCCATTACTATTATGCATGGAGGTAAGTGATTCCACCACCCTCGCATGTGCACATTAAATGCTTCCCCTTTGATCGTTCATAGTGGTTAGACCGAATGACTCTGCTCCTGTGTGCTGGTGTTTTCGAACCAATCCCTTACCATGTGCTCGCGCCATGGCTCTAGTCGTGAGGGATGAATCGAATGGCAACCAGGCTCTGTTGATGTTCGACAGTGCCCATAGTGACCTCGAGGACAATGGGTGGCTCCCGTTCATACAAAAGTTTGATGGTTTTAACCTATGCATTGCCCGACAATTCGCATTGACCTTTGATGGCTATCGAGCCAAGGTCGGCGATGTTCAATTGAAAATTGACGAGCAATTTGTAAGTCTTGCTACGGGTTTGCCAGTCACTGGACAACGATGGTCCAAGAATTGCAAAGTGGAAGAGGTCCCTTGGACTCTGCTCTTCCAGTCGCGTAAGGTTAGATCCTGTGACAAAGGTTTACCCGTGACCATGTTGAAACAGCGCTGGCATGATTTATTGATGATTATCAAATAGTTTTGTTTTCTCACACCACCTTCGTTTTCTTATGGTTTTTATGGGTTATCAGCTCAATATGTCGTACTATTTTCATAGAAGCCTGTTCAAAATGTCTAAGAAATACAAAAGGAACCAGGCTGATAGCAACCTCTTTCACTATGGGCTGGTTAAAATGATTGTTGTCTGTCATTTGGGGTTACACAGAGACTATTGGAATGATTTCCCTACTCGCAATGATTTTGAGGATTCGAATCCTCCACAGGTTGACAAACCTATGGTTACCGAGGACAAGACTATACCACCGATACCCTACAGTATTCTTTTACCTAAACCCTTACCCGACTCACCTATCGACCTACCCCACTCTGTGACCAAGGATGTCGAGACTGTTAAACCTATGGGAAATAAGCCTAAAGCCAAGCCTACTGCAAATGACAAAGGAAAAAGGAATGCCCGTTTAATCTCTCGAATGGCAAGGAACAAGCCGAAACCTCCTGTCAACCCTGACCCTATCGTTTTGAGTGAAGACTCCGACTCGGAAGTGGATCATTTCTTGGCTAGTGAGTATCCCTATTCGGGAGGTTTGTGTGCCAAACCCTCATATGACTTCGTGTCAAACCTACCACCTTGCTTGCAAAATGACCCTAACTACCTAGGCATTAAGCTGCCTTGTGAAACCCCCGGTCATTCATCAAAACCCTCTCCTTCTCTGCCTCAACCTACAGTACCACCCTGTGATCAATGTAGCTCGTGGTTAGAGAGGTATTATCTTGATGTGCCAATGCTACAGTCGAGAATTCACTCTTTGGAGGACCATGTTGCATGGCTTACCAGTCAAAAGGCTAAGTTGCAAGCCACTGATAAGAAACATAGGACTACAGGCTCTATTTTGTTTAAAAATGTGGAGTCAACTACAGCGGTCGTGAATTCAAAGTTGGCATGATAGCAGCCTCACTGATAAATTCGAACTTGCAATGGATTTGATGAGCAGTTAGGGGATATTTGAAATATTTCACTTGCATTTTATTTTCCTAGTTTAGTTGATTTTGGGATATCTCCCAGATTATGTAAAACAGTTTAATATTATCCACAGGGAGGTTTTGCCCTGTGGAGAGACTTATAAATACCTATCATTTTTGTAATAAATGATCATCCTCATTCGTGTGAGAACAAGGATATGGAGTTTTAATACAGACTGAGGTAGAATTTGGTGTTTTGTTACATCTTTAGCTTCTCATTATATCAATATTTTGTTTCATGTTGTGTATATCAATTTGTATCTGGTTAATGACTACTTTAGCTATCTTAATCATGTGCAAATGATATAATTTAATCACTGTAATTCATATCTGATTTCTTCCAAGCATTTAAAAAAACATAGCAATTGTTTAATTTAGTTTATGAACGACATATTTCTCTTCTTCATGAGTTGAATTATTAAATATAAGTTTTTGCATAATAGGTTTCCCTTATTGCAAAGATTTATAAATCATATAATTGTTATGATTTTTTTTTTGTCTTGTTTATCCTGTTAACAACTCAAAGAGCAACACAGCCTATCGTTTATGAGCAGACTTTGGATTAACCGGTGCGAGTTTCCTTCCTCCAACCAACTTCGAAGTCATCATACATAGGACAAATTAGGAGCGTTTCCAGGTCAGTTTATCATTGATTTGTTTAGTATTTTTAGTTAGATATATATGTTTAGTATATTAGATTGTTTAATTTCAGTAAGTTTTATTTCTTATTCATAAAATCATAAAAATCAAAAAACATATCTAGCTGTCTTAGGGCAGAAAGCACATGAGTTTTACAGGTTTTATTCAAATATGCAACTAGTAGATATTGTATATTTCTGAATAAATTGTAATTCAATTAGTAATTAGACATTTAATTGTTAGACTTAGTGTAATAGTAATTAGTAGATTGTATATAATAGTTAGAGTAGTTTATATTTAGTTTTAGTTTAATTTAGTAGTTTGTTTTAATTAGATTAGTGTATTAGTTTTTTTTTATTATTAGTTAGTTTAGTTTCTTGTATTTAGTTTTAGTTTGTTTTATTAGTTTTAGTTTTAGTTAGTTTGTTTTATTTGTTTTAGTTAGATTAGTTAGTTTAGATTAGTTCCTTATTTGGTTCTCTTAGGACCTTAGAGTGGCCAACGGAGCCGTTAAACCCGTCAGGGTGGTTCATTCCAAACGGCTTGGGTTATTTAGACAACCTCAGACCAGTTCCACTCTCTCAATTGACGGACAAACATTTTCGCCCGTCAACAAATGGCGCTAGAAGGAGGGCCTAAACTTAATTAATGGCATGAGGCAGTCGCAAGACTCCTCCCCCCCTAATCGCTCACCTATAGTGACTAGAAGCCGTTCAATTGAAAATATTCCCCTTCAAACAACAACTACTTCAACCAACGATCCTCAGATCACAGTTCAGCCAACAACCCCTAATCCTACACGTGGTGACCTACAAGAGATTGTACGCCAATCTCTTGTCAAAACACACAGTGCCTTAGCTCGTCTTAGGCAACCAAACCGTCTGTGGGGTCAACCTTTAGACTTCTCTAATATCAGAGAACAGTTAGGTGACACTAACCTCACTGTGAATCCTACAGATCCTGTTGGAGCCGCCCTTGTTTTTCACCTCGTGCAATTTTCAATTTTCGATACTTGAGATCTAAAGTTGTTTTTCTTCTCCTTCCGAAATCATAAAGCTCTGAAATCTTGTCCCATGAATAGAAATGCTTTGTCACTTTCAAAAGGAGTCCATTTTTCGCAAGTATGTTTGCTCGTTTGTTTTATTTCGGGGTCTCGCAAGTTGGACACTTTATTTCTTGAATTCACAAGTCCCTAGTCACGAAAATGCGAACTCAGTTCTAATTTTCATCCAAGGCGTTAACTAGGGTAAAATATTTAACCTCTGATTAAACGTCGTCGGGGTTTCGCGCCTCAGCATCCATCAGACCTGAGTTTTTGTTCTTGCAACCCCGATAGCCGAGAACACGATGACTTTGTGATAACCTTGGCTAGAGACTAAGGGTAAAAAACCAATCGTGGTTAAATTTGGTTCTCGGCACTCCGTCACTCGGCACTTTCTTTCATCGAGTTAAGGTGTCCAAAAATCCGATTCACGAAGTTGCGACATAATTATGGCAAGATTATTTAGTCGCCTAATCTAAGAGTTCCTTCTTTTAATTTGAGTCTTAATTATCGCCACATCACGATATCGCAACTCGGCATATCATTCTTCCAAAAGTTTGTCTTTGAATTCCCGAGTCGCGATATGACGATTAGGTTAGTTATATAATTAAGAATGTGCCAAATCATGGTTATTATTTAAGGAAAAATTGGTACTCGCAACCTCGCGAGTTGAAGAGTCAAAATCTGAAACGAAAATCTACGATATAGCGAAAGGCGAGAAAATGGTTAACGTTGTGAAATTTGAAATTTTAAAATTAAATGAGATACGCCCCGCGTATCGAGGTTGGCACACTTCACGAGGAATTTACTTACTCTCCATAACCCGGTCGCCTGTCAAGCCGCCGAACATTGATGACATTAATGAAGAATTAGGGTAAATCCACGAGTAAATAAAATCAGATTTATACAATAAATTTGGTTTTATTTGCGATTTGACAGACTTACTTCAAAGGTACAGGATTGTCAAATATATACGAGAGTTTCATTCTTTTTAAACATTTCTCATAAGTGCACAGAGCTCATCTTTCTCCGAGAGAACTCATTTCCGCATGTATACACAGGTCTATTGCAGAAGAGCGAAAAAGCAAGCGTCGGCCATGGCTCCAAGGAGAGCAGCGAAAGAAAATGTCGAGGTTGCAGCGCAGGGTCTAGACAACGTCTCAGATACTTCACCACGAACTGGTGGGTCAGTACCCACCTGTTCATTTATTTCAGACATTTTGCAATCCGAATTGGTAAACTATTATGAGTCGAATGACGATGACAATGATATTGTAAAGGATGACCTGAACACTAAGTATAAGACAAATGTTCAGTTGGGAATGCACCTGGTTGCAACCAGACCTCGGTTGCTCCCATACTACGACATGATCCGATGGGCATTGGATCACATCGACCTGTCCACCAGAACTATCGTAAATGACCGATAGGTCATGGTCGGAACTTTCAGACCAGAGCATATCCAATCTATGTACAAGCTCCCAGTGACTTCCGAATATACATATGGCAAAGAATTCCTGGAGGAATTCAAAAAGAAGGAATGCGAAGAATATGACAAAACCATGCCTAGTTTAATCAAAGATTGGGTCTCGCGCTCCGCAACATTCAGAGCGAATGACAAAGATGTGTATTCGATTTCTTCAATGGAGCCACAGTATATGTATGTGGCGATGATGACTTGTCAGCTTTTCGGATGGGAGGATACCGTGCATTTTTACATCCAGTGGCTACCTCTCATCTTTCAGGTAGCAGAAGGTTGCTCTTTCAATTTGGCTAAGATTCTCTCTGACATTTTGTTCAACAGAGTTACAGATTACCGGGAGAAAAAAGAAGCCGGGAGACCATCCAGATTCTTCATGTCCGCGTATATCATGGACGCAATATGCTCCATGACACCTTTTCCTTTGATGAATTGGGCTTGGAGTCCAACCCAGGAAAAAATGGTGCATAAATACCACGACAAGCTGTGGGAAAATAATGCAAATAAGTTTATTTATGAGATTTTCAACTGGGTGATGGTGCCCCTACACGTCATCATTTTTGGTCTTTCACCACCCCGCATCTCTGATAGCATTGCTGTGAATCTAAGCAGTATCGCGGACTGGTATGTGGAAGAAGAATTCTCTTATTTTAGATTTTTCGGAGCAGCTGTCCCTCCTCTGGCGTTACCGCTTTTCATCCCCGACAAGCTGGCCTGTCGTGAGATTGCGCGACAAACAGTAATCAGCGGAGTGAGTAAAGAGCTCAAAGCGTCATCAAAGAAGGTATGGTCATTTTTCCCTGTTCGGCTTAATTCCTATTCCTTATTAGATTTCGGACATGCTAAGGCTGAAGCTGCAACCTTAGAAGACTTGAGCCTAGTCTCTATTGAGTACAAAAATCATGATCCACAGAGAATTGTAAGCACCCATTTGGGAAATTGTGGATTAAAAAGGTTCGAACACGAGTGTTCTCCCTCGGATGATGTTTTCCGAGGGGCGAGGTCCTATTCAGAAGTGCAATATCGAATCAGATCTCTAGCACCCGAAGATAGGGCCTCGGTTTTAAAATTCCAGGAACATAGGAAAAGATGTCTCCCCATGGTGCTGGGAGGTTTGGGACTTTCCAAGGACAAAGAAAAGGAGGCCGAAATTTCTGCAGGGCAAACTTCTAATGCCGAAAAATGTCAGGAAGGGAAGCAGAAGCATAATCCCGAATAGGGGAAGAGTCCTGAGCAGGAGCAGAATCCCGAACAGGGGAAGAGTCCTGAATAGGAGCAGAATCCCAAACAGGGGAAGAGTCCTGAACAGGAGCAGAAACCCGAATAGGGGAAGAGTCCTAAACATGACAGGAATCCCGAACAGGGGAAAAGTCCCGAGCAAGAAAAGAATCCAGAGACAGGGACAGAGACGAAGACCTCCGATCCTCCGAAAGAACATGACTCACTCGTCACACCAGGAAAGGTGGCGAAGCAGATCGGACAACCCATCACCTCGGTCACACCCTTGCAGTCGGCTCAGGGAGACGTCAGCGAGGGATGGATATTTGGCGAAGAACTAAGACCTATAAGGGTAGAGGAACTCCCCCCTAATGATTTCTTTTTTGACAGAAAGAGAAAGGCTGTGGTAAAGCGGGAATTTTATCAAGAGGGAGAGTCCACTGTTAAAAAATTCAAAGTAATGACAGATAGAAAAAACAAGAAAAGTGATGAATTTTCCATAGAGATAGTAGGGACGCTGGGAGCTTATGCGTCAGTGAACCAATTCTCGGTTGCGATGTTGAAAAATCAGCTCAAGAGAAAAAATCGACTGATCAAGACTCTTGAAGCCCGAATAGCTTCGGTTGTGGAAGATGCTAAGAGTCAAGCGAGTGGGGCAATAGAGCTGGCCCAATTGGCCGATAAGAAAGAGATCGAAGTCCTCAAAACCAAGCTGGAACAAGCAAACTCAGTGATCCGAGAGGGTCGAGTGCAGTCGGGTCAGCAGAGGGAAACGATCACACAGTTACAGGCTCAGTTAGAGGTCGCAGGGAGCAATGTGATCGACATTGAGATTGTTAAATCCCAAGAAATCGACATTCAGAGCAGGATCTCTTCTGCACAACAGAGTCTGCTAAACAAAGTAGGGGAATTTCGAGGAAATTGCCTGTTAATGCATCAGATTTCTGAGAATCTGATCGTCAAGGAAAGAAATGCAGAAGCTGCTCGGATAGCCTTCCAAGAAGTAGTGATAGCCACCAACAATAGGTTTTCAGCAGGGTCTCCCGGGCTCACCATTGCTGAACAGACAAGGGGTAATATTTTGTTAAAAAATTGGGAGCATGATATTACTTTAAGCAAGGAGCAGGCTCAAAAAGTGACAAATTCGCTAGAAGAAGCTTTCAAAGCCATAAATGGTGAACTGTTGGGGATGGAAAGTGGAGGTGACACAGAGACGCTAAGGCAGATGAATATAGAGTGGATCTCCCTCGACATGAAGGAGAAAAATGAGAGAAATTTGGCAGAGATCTCTAGGATAGACAAGGTAGACATGGCTCAAATTGATGGACATTCGATTCAGCCCAGCACACAACTCGGCACCCTTGATACGGTTGATGCACATATGAGGAATAGACTTCCACAATTAGCCCGAGAGTGCTACTTTGCCGAAGCCATTTTTCAAGCAGAGCCGTCACAGCTTGTATCCCAATTCATGGACAGATGTAAGATATGCACTGAGTCTATGCAAAGACAAGCACCTGGCCCTTTTTGAAAACGAAGTAGAAGAGATGGAGTGTTTTCGCTCCTCACAGCTGCCAAGCGGAACTTTCACAACTTGTATCTAGTTTATGGACAGATGTATAATATGCACTAAGTCACATAAAGACAGGCAGCTGACACTTTTTTGAAAATAGGAGTAGAAAAGGGCAAATTTGTATAAATAGATCACCAAAAGAAGAACAACAGGCTAGACTTTTTTGGTAAACATTGTAATGTAATTTTTGCATTGGAGGAGTTAATACAACAAATTTGAAGATTCCTGATTCCGTCACGAATGTGTTGCAAGTTTGTTTCGTTATGTTCTTTGTTTCTTTTCATTTTGCTCTACATAATTGATGTGTATCACTATAATTTAGTACAACCACTACTATAGTGAAGGGATTTCATATTTCTGTAATTGTGTCTTGTCTTTCCTCTGCACCAGCTATCAGTGGGTGTAAGACCAATTTGCATTTACAGAATTTTATATTTAGTTACACTATGTCAATTATTTCTATGTCAATTTCTTCTTCTGTGTATGTGTGAGTTTCTATTGACAGGAACCTTACGTTATCCACAGCTAAATGTTTTTCTCTCATTCCATATCTTTTACTAAAAGAAATACAGTTACAGGAAAGGGCCTTCAGTTTGCATTCCCAATTTGTTCTTCATGTAAAAAATACCACTTAAAAAACCAAATTGAAATAGCGTTAAAATCTCTTCCTAAAATCGTTTCCATATTGGTACTGTTCCTCAAATGACTGTCCCTGCAGTAACTCAACCTAATATTCAACCCAGACTCTCTAATCAAACTCATATCGATTTAAATCTTTTCGATACAATCCTTAAGACCGCTAACACCCGCGAGGAATTAGAACTTTCATGGACAGCCATTGAGCGTGACATAACTGCTCAAGAGCAGTTGGAAGCTAGATGACGAGAACGCAGAAATATGCTCTAGTTTCTCATACCGAAGGCTAGTATAATATTGTATCAACCTTTTGTATACTTTTGGATGCCTTGACACTGTACTTTAAAGCCTTAGGTACAGACTCAGGAACAACATCTTTCTGGCGCCGTTGCCGGGGAACGAAGTTACGAAATCTTTTCCCTGTGAAAACGACAAATTATTTCGTTGATAGTGTTACTCTTTGATAATGAACATAGAGTGCACACAGTTTAAGGCTTTTTAAATCTTTCACTTGGCGACTCCACTAATACACAAACTGGCGTCTGGTAGAAGGCATACCAGACAAAACCCGGATGGCAGGCCGATTACGCCTGTTAATGATCCTGAATTTTTTTTAAAAGTGAGAGGCTCATCTGAGGCAACCACTACCGTTCATAAGCCCAAAAATCCACTTTTGAAGACTAAATGCCCTTTAGAAACTCCTACTTCCTGCAACCCTCTGTCTGATACCAGAGATCCGAAAACAGACTATTCTGAATTTAGGAGTGAGATCCATCAATCTTTCCCATATGGAAACAAGGGAAAGGGTCCTTTAGAAAGATCATTGTCATTTGATATACCAACCTTTCTTCAATAGAACTTCCCTGTCTCACCTGATTCAAAACAATGTGTTACACCCCCATTCCCTACTCCCAAGTCGATGGCAGGCGTCGGAGGAGGAGGAGGTGATGTCCCTCCACCCAGAGTATTTGCAAAAGTAGCAGTAAGGTACGCTCCCCTCGTTTTACCCGCTCACCTCCATGATTTACCTGAAAATTACATTAAAAATCTCCCTAAGTTCACTGGGGAGGGAGATATAACCGCAGCTGAGCATATAAACTTTTTTGACCAGTTCGCAGACATCTGTGGTATTAAACACGAGGATGTTTATTCGAGGCTTCTTGTACAGACCTTTGAAGGACAGGTCCGAACTTGGTTTAGGAACCTTCCTGCAGCTTCTATTCGTACATATGATGCATTGGAAGATGCTTTCATCGCACAGTGGGGAGAGCGCAAAGATCACTTATATTACCTTACCGAGTTTGGGTCTCTAAAGAAAAATAACTCAGAAACAGTTATGGAATTTATTCTAAGATTTAACAAACTGTATAATAAAATTCCAGCCGCTGTTAAACCTTCTGAACCATCAGCCAAAGTAACCTTTGCGGGAGCTTTCGAACCTGATTTTTCCCTACTTTTGCGAGAAAGAAGAGGAGACACCCTGAATAGAATGCAAGACGATGTTGTCGAAATAGATTCTAATATGATGGCTTCAGGTAAGTTGAAGGTTAAAGTAGAAACAACCAACCGTGATAATAGACGCTATAGAGAACCAGCAGGTCCTTCCGGGTCAAATAGATACACCGACGACCGAGTGGATGATATGGCCCGACTAATCAAAGATCTGTCTAACAAAATCTCTAGGATTGAGTTGGATCAGGCTAAAGATGATTCTTCTAACAAAAGAGACTTCAGGAGAAACCCAAATCCCCAAAATCAACAGAGGCAAATAAAGAATGAAGATCAAAAAATACAAGCTCCATTAAAAAACGAAATTTTTTTAGGAGCAAGTGACCTCCAAGATTTCGGAGATTCAGAAGATGAAGTTGCATGTTTCGGTGATGAGTGTTCGTAGCCATTTCTGACTAGGGAAGACTATGAGTAATCATTAAATACTCCTCAACCGTCTAACGAAGAAGAAGAAGGTAATCATATTGACCTCTGCATATCTTAACCAGAAACAGAAATGATAACAGCTGATTTTCAACCCAGATATAATCTGAGATCAAAAAATAAGCCCACCTCAACTAACCAACCTAAGAAAATCCTACCAAGGGATCAATCTCATGAACCTCCTTTGGAAGAGACATTGTTACCCAGCAATAAAGTCAAGATGACAAAGACTCAAGAGTCTGAGGTGAAACAAGTTGAAAACTAGACAAAGGAGACAGGGCCGATAAATAAAGTTACATCTAAGACTAAGGTCACGAGTGATAAAGCGATCCAGACAAACCAATCGGAAGAAAAAATCTCGGAAGTCTTAACCAAATAAACAGACAAGACCAATACATCTTACAATTTTGAAAATGAATTAAATAAAATTAAGATACCGATTCCTTTGATAGAATTAGCAAAAAACCCCACTTATCGGAAGCAAATTGCCAAAGTGATGGGCGTTTGCGAGCCATAAAGTCACTCCGACGTTATCAACCTAGAAGATGACAGACCTAATATCACCTTTGGTCCTCATTTTGAGGGATTCAAAGACAACGTCGCCCCTTTCTACATCACTCTGAATATACATGACCAGTTACTGCATAACTGCATGTTAGACTTCGGGGCTTCACATAATGTCATGCCCAAAACTATAATGGAGAGGTTGGGGCTCCAGATCACTAGACCCTATGGAGACCTATACTCTTTTGATTCGAGAAAGGTTAAATGTATGGGAATGATAAAAGATCTGGTAGTTACCCTGGCTCAGGTCCCAGTCAAGAGTATCCTGATGGATGTGGTTATTGAAGATATTCCCCCCAAATATGGTATGTTGCTATCCAGATCATGGGGAGCCAAGTTGGGGGGTTCTCTACAATTGGACATGTCATATGCCACAATCCCTATATTCGGCGATCAGTTTACCCGGTTGTACAGAGAAACAAGATTGGCATATACTGTCAGTGATCCTCAGAATCCAAACAACTTTCCCATTTACGTTGCAGATCAAGATCTAGGAAATTGCATATTGTCATTTGATAATGGTTTACATGGGTGTCTAGAAGAACTTGATATGGAGCAAAAATATCTTAGCCCCTTGATCGAAGAACTATGCAAAGATGGTATCTGGAAAATGTATTTCGATGGCGCTTCGTCTTCTGAAGGAGCTGGTGCTGGCATACTTTTGTCAGCACCTGAAGGTAAGTTTACCATTCCTTTCTCATATCGCTTACAGTGGGACATAGATTACACCAACAATGTATGCGATTATGAAGCATTAATCTTGGGTTTAGAGGCTGCAAAGAAGTTGAATATAAAAAACTTGGAGGTTTACGGTGACGCTGAATTGATAGTAAAACAAGTAAACCAACAATACCAAGCCAAACATCCCAGACTAAGAACATACAGAAATTGCGCCTGGGATTTAATGGAGAATTTTTTCTCATCTATAAAGGTCCATTTTATTCCTCGCACAGAGAATCTACATGCTGACGCGTTGGCTAAGGCAGCCTCGACCTTTTCCCCTCC
>ML780229.1:529492-541575 GCA_009831015.1 Picea engelmannii | reverse complement strand
GATGGAAAGTGGAGGTGACACAGAGACGCTAAGGCAGATGAATATAGAGTGGATCTCCCTCGACATGAAGGAGAAAAATGAGAGAAATTTGGCAGAGATCTCTAGGATAGACAAGGTAGACATGGCTCAAATTGATGGACATTTGATTCAGCCCAGCACACAACTCGGCGCCCTTGATATGGTTGATGCACATATGAGGAATAGACTTCCACAATTAGCCCGAGAGTGCTACTTTGTCGAAGCCATTTTTCAAGTAGAGCCGTCACAGATTGTATCCCAATTCATGGACAAATGTAAGATATGCACTGAGTCTATGCAAAGACAAGCACCTGGCCCTTTTTGAGGACGAAGTAGAAGAGATGGAGTGTTTTCGCTCCTCACAGCTGCCAAGCGGAACTTTCACAACTTGTATCTAGTTTATGGACATATGTATAATATGCACTAAGTCACGTAAAGACAGGCAGCTGGCACTTTTTTGAAAATAGGAGTAGAGACGGGCAAATTTGTATAAATAGATCACCAAAAGAAGAACAACAAGCTGGACTTTTTTGGTAAACATTGTAATGTAATTTTTGCATTGGAGGAGTTAATACAACAAATTTGAAGATTCCTGATTCCGTCACGACTGTGTTGCAAGTTTGTTTCGTTATGTTCTTTGTTTCTTTTCATTTTGCTCTACATAATTGATGTGTATCACTATAATTTAGTACGACCACTACTATAGTGAAGGGATTTCATCTTTCTGTAATTGTGTCTTGTCTTTCCTCTGCACCAGCTATCAGCGGGTGTAAGACCAATTTGCATTTACAGAATTTTATATTTAGTTACACTATGTCAATTATTTCTATGTCAATTTCTTCTTCTGTGTATGTGTGAGTTTCTATTGACAGGAACCTTACGTTATCCACAGCTAAATGCTTTTCTCTCATTCCATATCTTTTACTAAAACAAATACAGTTACGGGAAAGGGCCTTCAGTTTGCATTCCCAATTTGTTCTTCATGTAAAAAATACCACATAAAAAACCAAATTGAAACAGCGTTAAAATCTCTTCCTAAAATCGTTTCCATATTGGTACTGTTCCTCAAATGATTGTCCCTGCAGTAACTCAACCTAATATTCAACCCAGACTCTCTAATCAAACTCATATCGATTTAAATCTTTTCTATACAATCCTTAAAACCGCTAACACCCGTGAGGAATTAGAACTTTCATGGACAACCATTGAGCATGACATAACTGCTCAAGAGCAGTTGGAAGCTAGACGACGAGAACGTAGAAATCTTCTCTAGTTTCTCATACCGAAGGTTAGTATAATCCGGTATCAACCTTTTGTATACTTTCAGATGCCTTGACACTGTACTTTAAAGCCTTAGGTACAGACTCAGGAACAATAGATCCAATCACAAATCCTGCTACAGGAGGATCTGGGATACCTCCTTCACCACCTCCCTCATCTCCTTCTTCTTCTGGAGGAGATTCCTCTTCAGACAAAAGCAACTCACCTTCTCAGCCTTCCACACCCACTACCCCAATGGCAAATCAGAACAATCCTGCCAGACCCTGGTTGGACTAGGATGTTGTAGCTGTACCTGGATCCCAACACCCTTTACCTAAGCACCTGGAGAAATGGATTCCTAAGTTTGATCCCGATTCAAAACAGATAGCTGAAGATCATATCAAAAAATTTATGTTAGCCATCAGACTCTGCAATGTTTAACATGAAGATGTTGTTTGTAGGTTGTTCCCTTATACTTTTGAGGGTAACGCGTCCACTTGGTACTTTGCCCAACAGCCTCATACTATAGTGTCTTGGGAAAAGTTTGAGTCATGTTTTTTGGAAAAATTCGGAGATGGCAAACCTCCGGAAGTCTTAGTCATGGATCTTTCGAGCTTAAAAATGAACCCAAAAGAAAAAGTTAAAGATTTTAATCAAATATTCCTGATGCTTAAAAATCAAATCCCTGCAGATTCTATGCCTACTGAGAGTCTTGTAATAGCTTACTACACTAAAGCTCTACATCAAAGTATAGCTATTTGGGTTAAACGATCTAAAAAGGCCACGTTGTTAGAAGCCTTCGAAGAGGCTACTCAAATTGAAAAAGACATACTTAGCCTTAAGGACTCTTCTCGCAATGAAACTGAGACTGTTTCTTCTTCCAAAAAGAAGATTGAAATTCTCCCTAGACCTACTCAACGCAAAACACAACCAGAAAACTCTGATTTGGAAAATTTAACTAAAGTTGTACAAAAATTGTCTAATCAAGTTATAGATCTAAAAAGGTCGACTGAAGAAGCTTCCTCGAGTAAAGGACCCTACAAACCCCCTTTCCGAAAGCCTTTTCCCACCAACCGGCCTAATCCAAATCCCGAAGGCTTGAACCTAGAAAGTTTGCAATGTGCTCTTTAGACAATTCTAGAAGCCCAAGATAACTTGATGCCTCCTAAAATCCCTTAGGAGGAAGTCGAGCAGGAAATAGTTCAAGAAGAAGAGTCTTCTCCAAACGTCATTGGACACTTCTCAGATAGCATCTTTCAAGCTAACTTCGAGACTGTTCACCCTTACAACACTAGGAGTAAGACAACAAATAAACCTCCTGTCGATAACACTACAACTTCACCTCCAAAGCCATCTAAATCAGTAGAAATTAAACAGAGTAATGGCGGCCCTAAATTAGATTATGATGTTGTTGAAGATCTTAAAAAATTAAGGGCTAACATTTCTATTTATGAGTTGTTGAAGTTTCCATTTTTGTTATAGAAAATGTTGCAAAATATTTCAGAAAATGGCAAGAATGGTAATTCAAATGGTAACAAGGTTGTGCAAATCAAAGTTCCGCAGAAGACTTCCACTAAAAATAATCCTTATCCTCAAGATAAAGGAAGCCTTCCTGTAACTCCTGTAAATAATAATGTATATAATGTAAATAATGTAGATAAATTAGCATTAGAAACTGCGAGTAAGAAACCACAAGCTACTACTTTAAGTACTCGCAAAAATGTACCTCCTTTTCTTTTAACTTTCGAAATCTTCAACATAAATGTGCATAATTGTATGGTTGACTCAGGAGCATCATCAAATGTGATGCCCTGGTCTGTCTGCCAAAAGATTAACTCTGAAGTGGAACCATATTATTTGAAAATCATACAACTTGATCGAACAAATGTAAAAGTTATAGGCGAACTAAAAAATGTATTGATTAGATTATCATCTAACCCAAAGGTTCATCAGGTTATTGATATAATTGTGGTGGATATTCCATAAGTGTAGGGTCTATTTTTAAGCAGGGACTGGTCGGAGCAGCTACATCGTTACTTCGCGATGGACTGGTCTCACTTATGGCTTCCAGAAAATAGTAAGCCCAACAAGATCAGGGTGAATCGTGAGCATTACCTTAAGTTCATGGTCACATACTTGAACGACCCCAATGAACCATACACACCTCCTGTTGATTCACTTGAAGTCCAAGGGATGGACACCTTCTTCGGAAATTTCATGGCCGAGGTTTCACCTATCATCAATCCAGAATAGCAGTCTGAGATCATAGCATATGTGCAACCAACAGCTTTTATACAACCGTCTCTCATGAGCCCTGATTTCTCTCAAGATTTTACACTCTATACTTTTGTCTCTGATCGTTCCTATGCCGCAGTCCTAACTCAGAAGAATTCTGAGAACAACGAAGTACCCATCGCCTTTATGAGCTCTTCTTTCAAAGGTGTTGAACTTAACTGCCCAACGGTTGATCGGCAAGCCTACGTTGTTTTCAAAGTAGTTAAGCACTTTCGGTCCTATCTTTTGAAGTCAAGGACGAAGGTCATTGTCCCCTACCCCACCGTAAGGAACTTGTTAGTGAAAAAGGAGTTAGGAGAGAAGAGAGCCAACTGGTTCACCTCCTTACAGGAGTATGACTTAGAGATCACCCCAACACAGATCGTGAGAGGCCAAGGATTGTGTAAGTTGGTTGTTGATTCATAAATATGACAGTGAGAAGATAGTGATACATCAAACCTAGAAAAACCCAATCAAAGTTTGATTTGTTGCGCACAAAACCTCGTAAGTCCTTGGTACAACGATATTAGATACTGTCTTGAACATGGATCAGCACCCCATCACCTTGAACCCACCAAGAGAAGAGTGTTGAGACTAAAGTCTGCCTCCTTTCATCTAGTTAATGGTATACTGTTTTGTCAAATTTTTGACGGCGTACTGATGCGCTGCCTCGAAGAGGACGAAGCAGAAAAAGTCTTGCTTGAGTTGCATGCAGGAGAAGTTGGTAGTCTCTTCGGTGGCGACACTGCTACTCATAAGGTTTTAAGAGCCGGTTACTACTGGCCCACGCTTTTTAGAGATGCCCATGCCTTGTGTCGTAAATGTATCATTTGTCCGAAAGCATCAGGGCGGTTGCAAAAACCAGCCTTCCCCTTGCAACCCATTTCAGTCGATTCTCCTTTCCAGCAATGGGGCCTTGATATCATAGGTCCTATTAACCCTCCATCCTCACAATAGCACAAGTATATTGTGACAACCACAGATTATTTTACTCGATGGTCCGAAGCCGCTGCGCTAAGAACTGTTAACACAAGTCAGGTGATTGCTTTTCTAAACTCGAATATCATCACTCATTTTGGTATCCCTGATTGTCTAGTCTTTGATAACGCTTCATACTTTTCTTCTCTTGAGATGAGTGAGTTCGCTTTGGAGAAAGGAATAAAGCTGAAGTATTATGCTAGTTACTACCCCCAGGGAAACGGCTTAGCAGAATCAACAAACAAGAACTTGATCAAAATTATCAAGAGAACCGTGGCTGAAAATCACAAGAACTGGCATAATGCACTACTGAATGCACTGTGGGCTGATAGGGTAACACCCAAAGCTGCTATAGGTAACTCCCCCTTTTTCCTCGTTTATGGCAGAGAAGCCATTCTGCCACCTCACATTCTTCTTCCTTCGCTTCAATTGTCACAAAAAGTCCAAGAAGAAGATTGTCCCCCTTTAGAAAGCCGCATTAACGCTTTGATGAAGTTGGAAGAAGTAAGAACCCAAGCTAAGCGTAAATTAGATCAACATCAAAAATTGATTAAAAGTTGGTTCGATTCTAATTCTGCTTCTGATAGGAATTTTGAAGTAGGCGACCTCGTCTTAAAATGGGACAAACCACATGAAGGAAAGGGTGAGCACACCAAGTTTCAAAACTTATGGCTTGGGCCATTTTTAATTGCTGAAAATTTGGGTCCTAGTTCCTTTCGATTACAGAATCTTGAAGGGCAGCCTGACACCTATCTGGTGAATGGCCAAGCCCTGAAAAGATACTTTGCTTGATAACTACCCTTGTATATTATGTAAATATTTCTTTGGTTTGCATTTTTTTCGTTTTCTTCCTGTTTTGATTTTGATTTGGATTGATTAGTTTTTTGGTGTTTTTTGAAAAATATGCATACCTGTGCACTGATCCATTCAGACAAAGACCACAGAAAATTTTCTTCGTTGAAATAACTTCTGAAAGTTTGTACGAACATCAGTGATATATTTCTAAAATTGATATTTATGTTGGAAAATTTTGTTGTTTGAAAGAAGTTTACTGATTCCAATCTTTGAGCAAAGTTTGTCATGATCATCTATTATATTTTTACGCTGTCCCTTTTCCATAAATGAATGACTCAAAAGATGTCTCCCTGTCATAGGAAGTTGTTTTGATAAATAAAACATTTCTGGAGCTGAATAAATGACAGTGTTAAAAAAATTCTGATGAGGTTTGAAAAATATGTTAAAATATCAAGATTTTCAGCGTCACCCCGCTCGGCTATATATCTACAAAAGAAAACAAAATAAAAATATTAATAAGAGTTGTGGGAAGTGGTTGTAAACCGACCGGGATGCTGAACAGGTCCGCTGGTAGCGGGTAAATGCAAGCATGGCGCCAAGACAACTTCGTCGGGGTACTGAACAAGCCTGCTGGCAGCGAAGCAATGTCGGGTACATGAAAATCTGTGTAAAAAATTATGAGAAACCTCTTTAATGTCCTTTATTCTGATCTAGAACTTCTTGATAGGAACAGATGTCAGAGTGGGTTAAATGGCAACCCTGTCGAGGCTATGGACACCTGCTGGCAATAGTGGCCATGCCAACAGTATTGAAGATTTTATCATTAATATCGTGACTTGCTGATCTTAAGATTGTTATTAGTTTTCATCTTTTAAAACATCGCTGGAAAAGATGGTAAATGATGATGTTTGTACGATGTTCTGGTTGTTGTTTTTTGAGTTGAAATTTTCTTTGCTGTCCTAATCTGAATTTATTTCTTTTGACAAAGATAACTGCTTCTACTAGTGTGTCGCCATTGTTGGCAGCCAATACAATTTTTTCTATTGCCCTATAAGCTGCCTACACCTATGTCTTCTGAACTTCAAATTGTCGTCGCATTTTCCAAATAGACGATATTTTCATTTCTTGTGACACTTGTAAATTGGTCTCCATTTATTTTTCACGACTGTAAGCGTGAAAATGCCTCCATCGTTATTTGAACTGTCATGATCTTTGCATTGATATTTTGAGTGGCACTTACCTTTGGTTTATCATTAAGTGGCTGTAAGGATTTTCGAACTATGCCTACTTTGATTGCGCGACTTGATTTTTATTTAATTGGTAAGGCATTGAGCATGAAAATTTATGTTTTTGGGATTTTCCTAGTCCATGAACTGCATAAGGGTCATGGTTTATTTTTGTTTTTATATATATGATGTGATCCTTATTGTTATGGCTCTTGGCTTGTCGATTTTATAAATATCGATTATCACTATATTTTAAAACTTTGATACGATGGCGCATATTTAATTTTCGGGTTTGATTTCACATTGAATGACAATGGTTTGAAATTTTACAATGGCGCATTGGTATATCATCCATCATTTGATTTTTATGGTTGGCCGAATGATATGATTTGAACTATGTTATGATTGATTTAACAGAGGATTAATCGCCAGTTGTACTTTGTCATTACTATTATGCATGGTGGTAAGTGATTCCACCACCCTCGCATGCGCACATTAAATGCTTCCCCTTTGATCGTTCATAGTGGTTAGACCGAATGACTCTGCTCCTGTGTGCTGGTGTTTTCGAACCAATCCCTTACCATGTGCTCGAGCCGTGGCTCCAATCTTGAGGGCTGAACCGAATGGCAGCCAGGCTCTGTTGATGTTCGACAGTGCCCACAGTGACCTCGAGGAAAATGGGTGGCTCCCATTCATACAGAAGTTTGATGGTTTTAACCTCTGCATTGCCCGACAATTCGCATTGACCTTTGATGGTTTTCGAGCCAAGGTCGGCGATGTTCAATTGCAAATTGACGAGCAATTTGTAAGTCTTGCTACGGGTTTGCTAGTCACTGGACAACGATGGTCCAAGAATTGCAAAGTGGAAGAGGTCCCTTGGACTCTGCTCTTCCAGTCGCGTAAGGTTAGCTCCTGTGACAAAGGTTTACCCGTGACCATGCTGAAACAACGATGGCATGATTTATTGATGATTATCAAACAGTTTTGTTTTCTCACACCACCTTTGTTTGCTTATGGTTTTTATAGGTTATCAGCTCAATATGTCGTATTATTTGCATAGAATCCTGTTCAAAATGTCTAATAAATACAAAAGGAACCAGGCTGATAGTAGCCTCTTTCACTATGGGCTGGTTAAAATGATTATTGTTTGTCATTTAAGGTTACACGGAGACTGTTGGAATGATTTCCTTGCTCGCAATGATTTTGAGGATTCGAATCCTCCACAGGTTGACAAACCTGTGGTTACTGAGGACAAGACTATACCACTGGTACCCTACAGTATTCTGTTACCTAAACCCTTACCCGACTCACCTATCGACCTACCCCACTCTATGACCAAGGATGTCGAGACTGTTAAACCTATGGGAAAGAAGCCTAAATCCAAGCCTACTGCAAACTCCAAAGGCAAAAGGAATGCCCGTTTAATCTCTCGAATGGCAAGGAACAAGCCGAAACCTCTTGTCAACCCTGACCCTATCGTTTCGAGTGAAGACTCCGACTCGGAAGTGGAGCATTTCTTGGCTAGTGAGTATCCCTATTCGGGAGGTTTGTGTGCCAAACCCTCGTATGACTTCATGTCAAACCTACCACCTTTCTTGCAAAATGACCCTAACTACCCAGGCATTAATCTGCCTTGTGAAACCCCCGGTCATTCATCAAAACCCTCTCCTGCTCTACCTCAACCTACAGTACCACCCTGTGATCAATGTAGCTCGTGGTTAGAGAGGTATTATCTTGATGTGCCAATGCTACAGTCGAGAATTCACTCTTTGGAGGACCAGGTTGCACGGCTTACCAGTCAAAAGGCTAAGTTGCAAGCCACTGATAAGAAACAGAGGACTATAGGCTCTATTTTGTTTAAAAACGTGGAGTCAGCTACAACAGTCTGTTGGTAGCCAATAAATTTTTTTCTATTGCCCTATAAGCTGCCTACACCTACGTCTTCTGAACTTCAAATTGACCTCACATTTTGCAAATAAACGATGTTTTCATTTCTTGCGACAATTTGTAAATGGGTTTCCATTTAGTTTTCACGACTGTAAGCGTGAAAAATCCTCCATCGTTAGTTGAACTGTCATGATCTTCTCATTGATATTATGAAAGGCACTTATTGTGTGGCTAAATGAATTTTCAAACTTTTCCTATTCTTACTTTGATTGCGCAATTTAATTTTATTAAACTGGTAAGGCATTGAGCATGAAAATTTATTGTTTGGGACTTGCCTAGTCATTCGATTGCATAGGGGTCATGGTTTTATTTTGTTTTTATATGATGCGATCCTTATTTATCGATTTTATGAAATCAATTGTCACCATGTTTTAAAACCTTTGATTAGAATGTTGATTATGCAATGGCACATATTTAACTTTTGGTTCGATTTCACATTGAACATTCATGGTTTCAAACAATACATTGGCGCATTGGTATATCATCCACCATTTGATTTTTGGGTTGGCTGAATAATATGGTTTGAATGATGTTATGATTGATTGAACATCATTGTACTTTTTCATTACTGCTATGCATGGCGGTGTATAATCCCACCACCCTCGCACGTGCACATTAATTTGCTTCCCCTTTAATCGTTCGCAGCTGTTAGCCCAAAAGATTTTGCTCCTGTGTGTTATTGTTTTCAATCCAAACCCTGACCATGTGCCCACACCATGGCTCCAGTCATAAGGGCTGAACCCAATGGTTTCTAGGCTCTGTTGATGTTCGACAGTGCTTACAGTGACCTTGAGGAATTTGGATGGCTCCCATTCATACAAAATTTTGATGGTTTTAACCCTTGCGTGGATCGACAATTCACATTAACCTTTGATGGTTGTCGAGCCAAGGTCAGGGATGTCCAATTGGAAATTGACGAGCAATTTCTCAGTTTAGCTACCGTTCTGCCTGCCACTGGAAAAAGATGGTCCAAAAATTGCAAAGTGGAAGAGGTACTGTGGACATTGCTCTTCCAGTCGCGTAAGGTTAGCTCCTGCGACAAGGGTTTGCCCGTGAATATGCTCAAGCAATGTTGGCATGACTTGCTGATGATAACCAAGCATTTTATCACCTACGAGGGTCGGTGTGGGTTTGTTTTCTTATATCACCTTCGTTTACTAATGGTTTTCATGGGCTATGATCTTAATATGCCTTATTACTTCCATAGGAGTCAGTTTAAAATGTCTAAAAGATACAAACAGAACCAGGCCAATAGCAGCCTTTTTCACTTTGGGTTGATTAAAATGATTGTTATTTTTCATTTGGGGTTACATCGAGACTGTTGGAATGATTTTCTTATTTGCAATAATTTTGAGGATTCAAACCCACCAGAGGTTGACAAACCTGTGGTGAGCGAGGGAAAGTCTGTACCCCTGGTACCCTACAGAATTTTGTTACCTAAACCCTTACCCGACTCACCCCCCGACCTATCCCACTCTGCGACCAAGGATGTCGAAACTGTTAAACCCGTGGGCAAGAAACCTAAAGCCAAACCTATTGCGAATTCCAAAGGCAAAAGAACGCCCGATTAATCTCTCGCATGGCAAGAAACAAACCGAAGCCTCCTGTCAATCCTGATCCTATCATGGTGAGTGAAGATTCCGACTCGGAGGTGGAACGTTACCTGGAAAGTGAGTATCCCTATTCTGAAGGTATTTGTGCCAAACCCGCATACGACTTTGTGAAAAACCTACCACCTTGCTTGCAAAATGACCCTAATTCTTCAGGCATTAAACTGCCTTGTGAAACCCCCGGTGATTCGTCAAAACCCTCCCCTACTCTACCTCAACCAGCTGCGCCACCCTGTGATCAGTGCGGCTCATGGTTAGAAAGGTATTATCTTGATGTGCTAATGCTCCAGTCTAGAATTCATTCTCTGGAGGATCAAGTTGCAAGGCTTACCAGTCAGAAGGCTAAATTGAAATCCACTAATAAGAAATAGAGGACAATAGGTTCTATTTTGTTGAAGAATGTTGAGTCGGCTACAACGGTCGTGAATTCAAAATTGGCATAGCTCGAGCAGCCTCACTGGTATTTCTATCACCTGTTTATATGACAAACTCATAGCTCTGTTTACAACGTGGATTTGCTTTGTCACATAAGCATGCATTATGTACATAGTTTTGTTTTGATTGATCGAATTTCGCTTCGATTGGTTTTTCTTCGATTCGATTGATTGTGCTATAGATTTGATTGGTTTTATTTGGGATATTCTGTTGCTAATTGAAGTCATTGTATCTATTATAGACACAAGCTGTTTCGCTTTTCAATTTTGAACACAATCAATTTTTCGATTCGACTTGGTTATAATGTATATGATATGATTGATGGTTAACTGTTACGGTTATTTACATATGACTTTCGACCAGCTCAGATACAGTCTGGATTATGTTTAAAATAATTCTGTTTGATATGCACCCAAATCGTGAAAAGATACGAATCATGATAGCTATATCCAGACAGTTGATTTGTGTTGGTTTACTCCACCATATTATCAGTCTGATTCGTATTGGAATGAAGATGTTGTTTGGATTCGATTCAAGGAACAAGATTGACTATATCCAGTCTCACGAGTTGTTTCTATATTAGACTCAGTCGTGATTTGTTTTGATTATTTACCCAGTTAATATTATGAATTCTGTTGATTCTATCATGCTCCTGTATGTTGACTATGTGGGGATCAATCACGAAATTCGTTGGGTCGATATTGATTGAGTATGATTTCATTTGAACACAATCGAAACAATTTACCTATCTTTACATTTGATTGAATGATATGAATCTATTGTTATGGCTATGACAAGTCAATGATAGTTGTGATTACTACTTGTTGATCCTGTCTGTTGATTGTGTAACGCTCAGCGGTCAATATCTATGTCATAGTTTGATGCTGTTATGAATGTTTTATTTGACCATAATCGTAACAATATTTCCATCTTTGTATATGATTAAAACAACATGAATCTTATGCTACCATGGATTATGATTGTGTTTGATGAGATCGTATCACACATGATATGACTTACTATTAATTTCATTTGATATGAAACAACCTTGATAATTGTTTGACCCGATTTTATGGTAAAATGAAACAGAGTATCCTTACCCCTGTTTCGATTAAATTACTTTTGATTTTGTTTAATTGGAATGATAAAATCATTTGAATCATTAGTAATTCGTTTTTAATGTTTATTAAAATAAAATTGGATTTGATTCTTTTAAAAATATTTGATTTCATTTCATTTGATCCTGTATGCCATTTTAGACTAGCTACAGAATCAGATGATTCTGTAGCTAAGTCTGTAAGATTAGATTTTTATTATTTTGTTAATTAATTATCTTTCTAATTTGATATTTTTGGTCTATTGCATATCAATTTGAAACGACAATGGATGTGATGAGAAGTTAGGGGATATTTGAAATATTTCACTTGCATTTTAGTTGCTTAGTTTAGTTGATTTTGGGATATCTCCCAGATTATGTAAAACAATTTGATATTATCCACAGGGAGGTTTTACCCTATGGAGAGACTTATAAATACCTATC